>PVKS010010261.1:0-60566 GCA_004027875.1 Aplodontia rufa
CCATCCCCCTCCCTACACCTCTGTGATTTTAAGTTTCAACAGCAAAATAAGCATGAATTTATTTTACCTTCTTCACAATTTCCAAAAGGAAAATGTATTCTTATTGTAGATTGTAACAACCTTAACATATGAGATTTTTGTTCTTTTCTTAAGTAGAGAACTTCACCTTTTCACTTACAGCAAGCACTTTACTCTTGAGCCTATCTGAATTACCAACATCGTTACTCTTGAGTTTTAGGGTCTTTGTCAAGTAAAATAAAAGTCATTTGAACACAAGACCTGCAAAACCATGACAGTCATTCTAATAACCAAGATAGATACTAAATGATCAATTGGAGGATAGCATACACCACATGGAAATGCTAGACAAAGGGAAGATTCAAATTCCAGGTGGGACTAAGAAGACAGTGCATGATTCCTTTACATTACTAAGAAGGGTGCATCTAGAAGAATGGAAATATTCTAGAATATTGAAGCATCTAGAAGATGGAAATGCTAGACCTGAAGTGACCACAGTAAGTGTCTTGGAGGAAAGAACTTCTAATTCAAACTATAGTGCTTAAATCAGGTTTACATAGAGGCAACTAACCAGGGCATTCCAAAACAGGGGAACAAGCAAAGTAGGAAAAACAGAACTACACAGTATGATGGAAGAATAGTTAGTAACCACATTTGTAGGGACATCAATAAGGTCAAGTAGAGGATTAAGGAGAGATGACAGTAAAAGTACCATATTGCAGAAGTGATTATCCCACAAATGGCTGCAACCAGGCCTCATTTATGACTCAATTAAAAGCATGCAGTAAGAAGATTAATCTGGCTTCATTGGATAGAGAATATATGACATCAGGGGACAGAGCTTAACCTATAGGACATTCTTTGTATCAGGGAATATGTAAGCCACAGAAAAACATCTTCTCTTTGAAACCAACAAACCTCCAAATGACACTGTTATTTTTAACATTCTGTACCTGCAATGTGAAGATGAAGAGAAATGAGGTGACATGTTATATATGAGTTTAAGCAAAAATGATAATTGTGTTTGGAATAAAAGAATAATGTAATGGGATATTAAGGGGTAACCTGAATAATTTCTCCATTTAAAACATTTTTAACAATATTCTTAACATGAAGTGCCAGGATAAAAAAAAAAGTCACAAAAGTTTAAAGTTCAAGAAGTCTCTCCTCAAAGAGTTCCCTACATAGGAGAGAATAGACTCAGGGTGATTTTGGAAACTAAGAAGTAACATCTAAAAGGAAATGACCAACAGAAGAAGAATGTAACTGTATGAAGTTTTCTGCTTATTTGTTTATCTTTTTCTAGATGCTTTAAAATTCTCTCCTCAGTAACCAAGACTGCAGCTTTCCAACTTTGGGGGATAATTAATCACATACACTTTGCAGTTGCCTATAAAGAAAGAAAAATTTAAAGGGTAGAGACATTTTAGTTGTACTTCCCCAGGAGCCACAGATCCAATCTCTTAAGGTTTCCCTCCGTGATATCGCACAATACCATTTCACTTATTCCAAAGCCCAGGAAGAATGATGAAGTCCCTATCCACAGCAGCAAACCGAGATGATATGTTGAGGCTGGAGAGTGGTCAGAATTTGCACTGGTCAGAAGAGACGGCAAGCCCTGTAATCTTGCGGTATAACATTAGACTCTCAGCTCACACCACACAAGCCCATTACGGACCTCAGAAATCCCCTGGTTACTTCTGCTCCCACTCCCTGTGAAAATAATTACCAGTCCATGCCCAAAGATTAAAACGGCCACAGCATGAAACAACTTCTGTGTTCCTCTTAGTATACTTATTTGCTTAAGCCTCCTTCCAGAATATCCCATCAGTCAGAATTCCAGGCAGTGCTTAAAAAAGTGCAAAGTCACTAAGCTTTCATCTCTGACTATTTTGACTAGAACCCAGTCTCTTCCTCTAAGTGGGGTGTTATTTTTATTTTCATTCTTTCTCATATAAATCAGACCTTTCTTCACTTGGTGTCTCATGTTTTATCTGTGGTAACCAAGCCTAAGATCTCTCCAAATGGAGGAGAGAAAGAAAGAGAGACTGAGTGGGAAGAAACCTATTGAATTTTTTTTTTAAATATATCTGAAACTGGACAAATAAAGATTGAATGTTGAGTGGACAAGAGAAATAACTGGCATTCTATGAACGAATGGGACAATTCAAATTTGCTTTGGCAGTTAAGGTATTAATTCTAATAAACCTCACTCCAGTGAAACTTTGATTTTGAATGAATTGCATTATGGCAGATTAGGATTATGATAGAAGTTATAATCATAATATGATAAATAAAAAAGGAATGATATCTTTCAGTTTTGTATCCCCGTGACCAAAAAATCCAAGAAGAACAATATAGAGGAGAAAAGTTTATTTTTATTTATGGCTTCAGAGGTTCAGTACACGGTTGACTGATTCCATAGTTCTGGGCCTGAGGAGATGCAGAACATCATGGCGCATGGCTGTGGTGAGGAAAGCCACTTAGGACGTGACAACCAGGAGGCAGAGAGAGAGCTCCTCTCAGAAACAAAATATAATTGCCAAAGCATACCACCAGTGATCTTCCTTCAGTTACACCCTGTCTGCCTGTAGTTACCACGTCCTTAATCCATATTGGTGAATTAATCCACTATTAGGTTACATCTCTCATATTCTAGTAATCTCGCCTCTGAAAATTCTTGCACTGTCTCACACACGAACTTTTGGGAGACACCTCATACATAAACTGTAGCATCTTCTAACATATGTAACATCATCTCCTGTCCTTTCTGAAAGAAATACTGAGTACAGTTAAGTTTATTCCTTAGTGTCAAATCAAAGCTGAGAGTAAAATATAACAAAAGTTTCATCTATTGTGAACATATACAATAAGACCTCAATAAAGCATAAGAGTGTCCATGAATCAAGTTGTTTATTATGAATTTACACTATTATAAATAACAAAACACTGATATTTATTAAGCACTTACTATATGCCAAATAAGCACTTTCCACAAACTTTTCCCACTTATTTCTTATTGTCTTTCTATTACATACCCCAGTTCAACATACAAGCACAGAAACTGAGCCTTATAAAGATAAAATAACTTGCCTAAGTAAACTAGCAGGTGGTAGGACTGGAGCTCAACCCTGAAATCTTGTTCTTAAATACTGTGCTATTTTGGTTATTTTTCATACATAATGGTAGATGACAGCTTGAATTCTAATCATGTCTCCTGACATAAGTCTTAAAGGAGTCCTACTAAGTTTGTTATTTGTTTAACTACTAAGACGTTTGGTTTTTAGCAGCATTACATACAATGTAAATGACTTAAATTAGGGGAGGTTCATTGTATGATAGTACATGAAGTTTGGCTGTTGAAGTGGATTTGATAGCTCCATGAGGTCAAGGACTGCTGTTCTGTTCATCATCCCTAACAGTAGTTTTACAATGACCATTACAGCACCAGGAACTAGGTGCATGTTCAGGTCCAGAATGAGGACATGAGGCTGGAGTCAAAAGTGCATCCCAGAAGACCCTTTTTATATTCTGGTTCCCAGAGCTATACATGTGGCTATGTCTAGCTGCAAGGAAGGCTGAAAAAGAAAGTAAGAATTTTGGCAGTTTCTCTAAGTGAAAATAAAAGAGAAGGGAATTCAGAATGGGAATAGGGTTAGCCACCCAAGAGAATCTGCCTAAATTAAATATTCAGAAAAAATGGTATTGCTCAGCTTTGATTGCTACAAGAAGAAATACTGCAGACTGAGTGGCTTAAGCAATATAAGTTTATTTTTCACAGTTCTGGAGACTGGGAATTCCAAGATCAAAGCACCAGTCAATTTGGTTCCTGATAAGGCTCCACTTCCTGGCATGTATATGGACACTTGCTATGTCTTCACATGGTAAAGAGAGACCGATATTGTGTGTTTTCCTCTTTTCTAAGGGCACAACCTCATCAATGAGGACCTCACTGTCTGACCTCAGCAAACCAAAGGCCCCACCTCCAAATACCGTCACCTTAAGAATAGAGTTCCAACACATGAAATTGGGGAGGGGGGATCATAAGGTTCAGTCCACAAGAGAAGGAATTCTTTGATAGTACTTTATAGCTTTTATTAATTCATAATACAGTTGTTCCAAAACATGTTTTTGCAAAGCTGGGGTCTTGTAGAAATCAAAGAAATGTTTTAATTTTGGTAATAATTACTGGGAAATGACTGAATGCAGATATGTACTTAGGAAATAAAAAAGAGTTAAGTGTTGGCAGTACACATCCTGGTCTGCTGAGAAGTATGGAGAATAGATGGAGAAGTGATTATGATTAATATGCAAATAACCATAGAGTAGCGTGTGATATATACTGTGAAAGAGCAGCAAGCGAAATGCATGACTCCAGCAGAAAGAGAATTTATCTGTCACTGGGGAACACGTTTTGCTACAGAAAGAAATGTATGCCTATCTTGTAGAGAAAGGACAGAGAGATGCCTCAAATGAAGGGCTAATTGTAGAACTTCAGATATTATGGTAACTATGTGTAAGATATAAAAATGACCAGCACAGCATAAATGCCAAAATGTACTAGGTGAATGATAATGTGCCGCTGCAGTGTTTAGGCCATGTGGCACTGTCAGCATGTGAATTTAATGTGATCCTGTGGAAGTGGGCATTCTTGATAGTGTCTTATGTTTATACAACACCATGGAGAACCTTTGGGATTTTCCTCTCAATTATTTCATCGGTTTGAGATTCTAGTATGGTTGGGGACTGAGAATTGTTTGGTGTGTTGGAACAACACATAACATTTTAATTGTGCTTGGAGACAGAGAGACTCAATGAGGGAGACTAATTAAAAAACATAAATAAACTAGGAGTTCTGCTTTGCTTCACATCATATCATTATGGTTCAGAATGAACTGCTGAGCTTTATTATGAGTCAAAGAAGGCAGCCAAAGTCACTAACTTGGGAACAAGACTAAGGGTTATACATAACATATGAAGTGAAGAATTCAGACAATTGTGATATTGTAATTATCTGTATTGTGTGTTATGGTTATTATAAAAACACTAATTTTTATGGGGCACACATTATGTGCTCTGGCCATAATTATGAACATATTATATACACTTTTTAAAAATGTATAATTCCCACATTAAATCTATGAGGTGAATACTCTCATTATGTCCATTTTATAAATGAAAAAAATAAGGCTTGGTAATTCAAGAGACATACCCAAGCTTATGTATACTCTCTGGGTGCTCAATAGGTATGAACAGTTAAGTGGCAGACCTTTCTTTGAATCATGAGAAACCCAAAGCCATGTTTTAACTATCATATAAACAGACATTTTTTGTGACCCAAGTAAATTTTAGCAGATTCCAGATCTAGACAGTATTATATCAAGTAAATTTTAGCAGATTCCACATCTAGACAGTATTATATCACAAGCAAGCAATTAAAGGTTAATATGTATTTTATGAAATATTCAGATGCATTTTGAAACTATCTGTCAGTAGTATGCATGTACTAATGCAGCCAATATTACTACACGTGGAAGCTGCTTTTCATAGCAATATACTACTACTGCTACTCTTAATAACAATAGTAATGCTGATGATGTTGCTGAATGTCCATCTATATGCAGAGGTTGGCATATTTTCCCTCTAAAGGTAGCTATTTTCAGATAGGTTGTAAAGACTCTATCACAATTCCTCAACCAAAGAGTTATAGATAATGCATAAATGAATACATTAGTATTGAGTATATATTAATAAATACATTAGACTGAGCATGGTTGTGTTTCAATTAAACTTTATTTACAAAATAGTTAGCAGTGGACTTTGACCATGGTCCAAAGTTTTCCAACTCTGGTGTTAGAGGACTAAAATAATCCCACTTTACTGAGGAAATTCTGAAAGTTGAGGAAAAAGATGTATTTCAATTTTAAGCAACATCTGACCATTTTCACTAGGGGAAAGAGGCAACTTGGTTTTTATTTTCACATTCAGTTATATTAAATGATGATTAAGAGAAGGGAACTTATATTTAAAAAGATAAGTAATGTGTAAGGAAGAATTTCTAGACTGTCAGATTAATTAAACATTGGAAGGCACTTCAGTATTAGTACACAAATAGTATTTTTTAAAAAAGAGTAAAGTTTACTGTCAGTCAATCTATACATATTTAATGACCACCAGGATGCAAGCTCTTTTGGAGAAATACAAAGTTGAAAAAGAAAGTAAACGTACAGAGTTAAATTTATTAAGCTTATGAGAAGTTATCATGTGATTATTAAAATCATTTTGTTATAGCAATCATCTCTAGAGATAGAAAAGAAGAAAACAGATTAGCCTTTAGTGATTAAGATTTTTAGCCACCTAAAATTATGAAATGGATGCACATAAACTCTTGAAATGAGTATAGCTCTGTTACTCTATACTTTTATGAAGCAGATGCCAAAATGCCTATATGCATGTATATATATATATAAACAGATATAATTACATATGTATATGCAACATCACTTTTCTCTATTTTCTGTAGAATATATACATATATATGGTAGGTGTAGCATATGCTTACATATACACTATGTGTCATGTTATATAGCATATGTACTGTCTATGTACTGTATCAGTCAGTTTTCCACTATATAATGAAATATCTAAATGGACAACTTACAAAGAGAAAGTATTAATTTTTGGCTCACAGCTTTATAGGTTGCAGTCGATGATCAATTGGCTCCATTGTTTTGAACCTGTGGTGAGGCATCTCTTCATGGAAAGAACACGTGGTGGAGCAAAATCTCACTTCACAGCCAGGAAGCACATGAGAAATAGAATGGAACAGGTCCTAAATCCCCTTAAGGACATGTACCCAGTGACCTAACTTCTTCCTATAGGACCCCACCTCCTAAAGTTTCTACAACCTCCCACTAGCACCACGCTGGGAACCAAACCTTTAATACATGGGTCTTTGGGGAACATTTCAGATTCAAAGTATAGCATATACCCATATACATGTACATATACTATGTGTAGTGTATATGTGTGTGTGTGCGTGCGCATATATATGTATATATAGAGAGAAAGTGAACAGTAAATAGTGTTCAGATTATAAACATTTCACATTATTTGTCACATTAAATCTTCACATCAAAAGGTAGTTCATTGTTTTAAAAAAAAATATTTGGTGGGGGCTGGAGTGGTGGCTCGTCAGTTACAGCGCTTGTCTCACACGCACAAGTACGTGAGTTCAAACCCCAGCACCACATACACAACAAAGTGTAGGAGGAATGAAAGTCACATGAAAAAAACTAAATAAAAATTGCTTTTATCCCTCCCTCTCTCTCTCTCTCTCTCTTGCTCTCTCTCTCTCTCTCTCTCTCACTGCCCCTCTATCTTTTAAAAAAAACCTTTGGTGAAGATAATAGTGAATAGAATTCTAAGTGACACCAATTCAACTATACATGTACCTATGAGTCCTTCCTCTACAAAAGGCATAGAAGAATAAAATGAGAAAAATGAGACTCACATCATACCATGCTGCAAGTTATTTGTCTTCTTTAAAATGTGGGAAAGCAATTGAATTGGTAAACAAGACTTTTGTAAGCATGCATGAAACATATTAAATATTTGGTGGCAAGGGATTTCCATTAGGCTTTCATGGGAGTTAATAAATCAACAGAAACCACTTACTGAAACATTTTCATGGGTCCAGTGGAATTCTAAGCAAATATCAGGTTTAAGAATGAAAAGTCAGTTATATTTTCAACGTAATCTAATGTTCAAAGAAGTGTAAAAGATGCTTAAGTGTTAATATTTTATGTTTCCCCGCTCTCAGCAGTAAATGCAGCCCATTAAAAAGAATGCTAAGCCATAGCTGTTAGCTCTGGCACGGGACCAAGGAAACACTGAACCCTCACAGAAGGGGGTTAATTGCTACACGAAGAGGTAATTTATTAAGGAACACTGAAGCCCTGTATATCCCCCAATGTGAGGCTGAACGACAAAATCTTATGTGAATATTACATTTGATAATCAAGGCCTTTTCTATGGTGCACTTCAGAACTAGCTAAGCTAAACAGAAAGGGGAGGTAGAGGGGAGAGAAAAAAAATTCCAACACCATTTTTCTCTGTGGCTCCCATAAACCTTTACTTGGTGCCCTCCAGTCTGTCGGCCCCACCACCAGGAAGGTCTGCTGCTCCATAAACTTCTTGGTGGCTGATGAGAAAGCCCCATATAACTATCATGTTGAAGGGCAGCATCTACTGCTCTTTATTGGTCCAGATCTAATGTATTGGTATACTTCTGACTGTCAAGCTTAATTTTCAGCATCTGTCAGAAAGTGATGTTTTCAGAACCATCTCATTTTGAACTAGACTTTCTTTTCCATCACAGTTCAGACCATTTTCATCTTGTATTAAACATCAAGTATGGAGCAAATATGACCCCACAGGTCACATGTCTGATGGACCCCTTTGGCAGAGTTTCATTCTCTATCCAATGGGTGTCTTGTTCTGTACTGAGCTTATGTTTCTGTCAATGGCCAGAATTTGCAAAGCCAACAGAGTCCCATAGCAAGCTCTGGGAAATCATTTTACAGAGGGAACTGACGATTCTCCAAGGTGCACAGACAACAAATTCTGGTCTATTCTCAGAGAGTTGGAGGTGAATTAGTTTTACCTCTTCTAACGTCTCTAACAGCAAACTGTCATCAGAGGAAAATTATCTTGGAAGATAGGATAAAGGAAAAGTAGTGGTTGCTCTAAAATGAATCCCTTTTATGCTTTGCAGCTTTTTCTACTGTGAAACTTACTCCTGCAGACATCTCTGGTCAAGCTCTTAATAAAATGTGTTCATGTGGTACCCATTCTGCTCCAGGTCCTGGGCTAAAAGAGATGATAGCAAAACACAGAGATACCTAGCAGATGGTGCAGCCCAGCCCTTGTATGTTCATTATTGTAAGAAAGATTTTAAAAGTCTATGTGAAACAAAGAACTGTTTTATAGTAACTGGAATAGGAATGATAGCATAGATCAATATAAGCATGTTTTCATGAGTTATTATTCATCTCCGATGTTGGGCTGCTCTTCTGCTTCATTTTTTATTTTTTCCCCCTCTGTCACTCTTTCCCTGATATTCAGATGCCCAAAGCTATCATCTGGACCTTCCATCACCTTCTTAATGCCATGCAACCTTGAAGATTTTCTTGATCAAAATTATGCTTCACTCTTACACTTATTCCTCCAAAACATTCCTATCTCCTCAGTGTTAGTCTGCAAGGTATTAAGGAGAAACTATACTTACTAAACTATTTACACAAAGTAGAATGTGACTTAAGCATCTGTAATGGTTAGGATATGAGCTGTCTCCCAAAGGCTCATGCGTGAGACAACTCGAGGTTTAGAGGTGAAATCATTGGGCCATGAGAACCTTAACGCAATCAGCGCATGAATCCTCTGATAGGGATTAATGGGGATTAACAGGGGTAAGTGGTCAGGTGAGGTGTAACTGGAGGAGGTAGGTCATTGGGGGCGTGTCTTTGAAGTATATATTGTGTATCTGGCGAGTAGAGTCCCTCTGCTTCCTGGAGCTATGTCTTTAATCCACTTCCCTCTGGCACACACTTCTGCCCTGATGTTCAACCTCACCTCGAACCCTCAAGAAAGGAACTGGTTTGTCCCTGGACTGAGACCACTGAAACCATGGGCCCCCAAATAAACTTTCCACCTCAAAATTTGTTCTCATCAAGTCTTTCAGCCACAGGAGCAGAAGAGTCCACTAAAAGAGCATTCCGCATCTTTATCCTCTCCTCCTTCTTCATACCCTTTTTAGCTTGTCAACTTTATATCAATTTTACCACTGATAGTACAGACTAGGAATCTTGTTCCATCCAAAGGCTGTCCCCTGATCATATGTCACAGAGTTAATCAGAAGGAAGGTTTCTATCTCAGCCTGAGTGGACTGTCCATTCCACCGTCCATACCCTTTGCAGCTACTACAAGTTCCATTGTTGTTCCTGCCGCTTTCCTATAAGAGTTGTTTTGAGTTGTTTGTTTGTTTTTTTTTTTTTTAAGAGAGGACAGTGAGAGAGAGAGGGCGAGACAGAGAGAATCAATTTTTATTGCGTTTTTCACATGGCTTTCACTTAGTAGTGTACGTGGGTGCTGGGGTTCAAACCCATGTACTTGCACATGCCAGGCAAGCGCAGTAATCGCCAAGCTACTGCTCCAGCCTCTTCCTATAAGAGTTTGATGACCAGGTTGCTGTATTTGATATGTGACCTTATGATAAAGGGGAAAGAGAAGTTTTCCTTTTATATAGCAAAGGGAGAGGTGTTCTCTAAGACAAGTGAGCATGACCCTTGCTGTTTTCCAGCACACAGGAGGTCATTAACCTACCCGTGTCTTGTCTTGTAGACCCAGTAACGGTTCCTGGTGGAGAAGAGAAGAAAGCTTGGATCCCTCAGGAAGCAGATTCATGGGACTCCCCAATATCCTCAAAGTACTTTTGTTCTCTTCTTTTTCCAATCTCCATTTGGAACTCTAGATTCTTGTCTTGGTTGCATGTAATTAATATTAAGGACTGATGCTAATTTACATATGGAATTTTAGGGGGAAAGTAATTTTTTAGATTTTAACGTTTCTTTGTTTTTTTCATTATTATTCTTTTATTTCAGTGATCCCTCATTAATTGGATGAGTGTATTATTCAGAAAAGTCTCTATTCTGGCTTAATTTGTACTTTGTTCCTCATCCTACATAGACTTGAAAGTTGTTAAAAGTCACTACTAAGCTTATAAAATGGAATTAAACTTACACACAAAGCCACACATACACATTTCCAAGGATTAATCTTTTTGTTTGATCCAATTTTTAAAGAAAGTCTGTGTTGGCTCCTATTTCCTGCAAGTATTCCGTTGAGAAACATCTTATCTTTTCAATGTTAAAGTTTATCTTGAAATTTATCTAAAAGGAATTATTTTTGGTCATCAAGGGCAGCACTCCTTTTTTTCTTCATCCTTGCTTTCAATATTCTTTCAAAGGAATTAGAAGAAAACACAGGCAGATGAGTAGTTAACCAATCCCAGAATTTGCATGTCACTTGGATCAGAGTGCAAAAGTCTTCACTTGCCAAAAACACACCAGGGACCTCTTAAGCAATCAACAATGGCTACATGTGTACCAGAGCTCTTATCTTGAACACAATTGAAATCTTTAATTCAATCATCCTCTGTTTCTCAAACATTTACCCTCTGAGCATCCTGACATTCAGGAACATGAAATTCCAAATTGAAAACTCATGAATATTATTCTGCTTGTGGAGGGCTTGGTTCTATGCTCAAGAAGTCTTGGGAAGCCGGGTGCAATGGCACATGCCTGTAACCCCATTGATTAGGGAGGCTTAGGCAGGAGGACTCCAAGTTAAAAGCCAGTCTCAAAAATTTAGTGAGACTCTAAGCAACTTAGCAAGACCCTGTCTCAAAGCTTAAAAAAAATGAAAAGGACTGGGCATGTGGCTCAGTGGCAAAGTGCCCCTGGGTTCATTCCTAGTATCAAAAAGAAAAAAAAAAAAAGGAATCCTGGTGAAAAGAAGGAAGAGAAAGGGAAAGAATAGCAGCCAAAACAAATATTGGCTAAAATGAGGCAGAAGAGTCAGAATAACAAAGAATACCGAAGAAAAACTCAACAAGGTCCAATTTATTTTGCTGACAGTTCTCTAGGTGCCACTGATTGCATGTCTAGAGACTGGCCATCACAAGGGGGGGACTGTTATTTGCATGATATAAGAAGGACTTATTTTTGTCAGTGGCATATATTATATTTAATACCTCCAGTCTTTCCTCCATGTAAGTATTATATCCCAAAACACTCAAGTTATTATTTCCTACCTGCATCTGATATAAGATAAATTAGAGAGAGTATCCCCCAGCAGTTTTATCCACATTTATTATTGGGGGCTAGGTCATTTTCCATAAAAAATGAGTAGCTCTCAGCAGGAAAAAGAATGTGTAGAATGTGCTGATCTAGAATAGAGAATATTTATATAATATGTTTTATCACCCAAAGACCTTACAGAGGTAGATTTTCTCCTGGGATACATTGTTAATATTTCAACCTCTGTATATGCCAAATGGAAACAAAGATTGTTTGAAAAGGTAAATACAGTGCTGTCATTCTTCCTAGCATAATATAGACGCAGTATATTTGACTAGAATTACTATGAAAACTGAGGGTCTTTTACAAGATATGGTCCAATTATGCAAATGACTAATTTCAGTTAAATCCTTGTAAGCACTCTGTGTCATTCAGGGGTCTTTAGAATGCAAGTGACAGAAACCTGACTCGGATTAACTAGAGCGAACTTACTGGTAGACAGTACACCATGGCAAGTTATCAAATGAGGTGTGGAATGATCAATCCACTGGAAGGACGACAAAGAAGATGCCAGCCCTCAAAGACAAATACAACCAGAGTTGCAAACAGCAAGGACTTTCTTTCTGGATCCCTCGTCTTTTCTTTTCTCTGGATGCTGTCTTCGTTCTCTCTTGCCTCAACTTAACCTCCTCAGGGCAAGAAACAAAAGGCCATTCATAAGCATCTTACCCCATATCTTTGAACAGAAAAGGCTTTAACCCTTTTCCTTATTCCCAGTACAAAAGTGCAGGAGAAGGGTTCCAATTGTTACGGCTCTATCAGGTATCTTGTACCAGAAGCCAAAGAATAACCCTCACATCAGACTATCAGAATGCACTGCTTTCCTGTGCTCGGGATGCCTTCTCCACATGATTAGTATTTAGCAAAGTAGAAATGAGTATCCAGTTGAGCACCAAGAGCAGCATCATGGTAAATACTCTAAAATCCAGAAATCAATGTGGGAGTTGTAGCTAGGCTACTTGTAAGTTAAGATGGTAAGACAAGCTGTCTACAATTTCAAGCTAGAATTTCTTCCTATGCAAAATGAGGGAAAGAACCCCTTTCTCAAAAGGAATGCTGACTGATACAACATGGCTGGATCATACATTCATTTATTGAATGAAACTGGAAGTGAAAGAGGACATAATATATCACTGTGTTATGAAATTCTGGAAAACGCAGAACTGTCTTAGAGTGAAAGAAACTCAAATGGAGATTCTTCAGGTTGCATGGTGGACAGTGTCAAATGAAAAAGGCATGAGAGATCTTTCTGGAAGGAGAAAAATGTCTGTATCTTGATTAAGGTATGGTGACACGAATGGATATATTAGTTGGAAGCCATTAACAATTCTGGTATGGATGTGAGGTATCTCCCAAAAGCTTATTATGTGAGACAATGCAAGAAATCTTAGAAATGATTGTGTTATGAAACCCTTAACCCAATCAGTGAATTAATCCCTTGATAAGGATTAACTAAGTAGTAAGGGTAAGGGTGTGAATGGAGGAAGTAGGTCTTTGGGGGCATGTCTTTGGGGTTAAATATTTTGTATCTGGCTAGTAGATTCTCTCTCTGCTTCCTGATGGCAATGCCCTGATCCACTTTCCTCCACCACACTCTTCCACCATGATGTTCTGTCTCATCTCAAGCCCAGAGGAATGGAGTCTGCTGTCTACGGACTGAGACCTCTGAAACCATGAGCCCCCCCCAAAATTTTTCCTCCTCTAAAATTGTTCTTGTCAGGTTGCTTAGTCACAGCAGCAAAAAGGCTTACTAAAGCATTGACAATGTGAGAATTTTATTTCATGCAAATTACATCTCAATAAAAGTTAAATTTGCTTCTAAATGTACATTTTTTTTCTCAGAAGTTTGAGGTGAGCATCAAATGACACAGAACCCAACAAAACACTTTCTAAACCTAAAGTGAAATGCATATAGTATTGTTTTTTATTCTCTTTAGTATTGTTTGGCTCACTTTCTTAGTTAAATCAGATGCTAATCTAACTAAATGTGAGTCAGATTCTACCACTATAAATCACTCTGCCCTTTTGGGTGTGTCTTCTCTTTGATCTTCTCATTGTAGTTCAATTATCACCTGGGATTTATCCCAGGTGATAAAGCTTTCAATGTATGCCAAACCTCGTATCACTTTGATCTGCAGGTGAGATACAAATTGCAACATGGCAAAGATTACACCCAACATGGTTGGGTGTAGCTTGGGAAGTTAAAGCAGGAGGATCACAGGTTCGAGTCCAGCCTCAGCAATTTAGGGAGGCCCTGTCTCAAAATAAAAGGGGCTGGGGATGTAGCTCAATGGTAGAGTGTCCCTGGATTCAATCTCCAGTACACAAAAGGATTACATACCACTTAAAGACCACTAGAGATACATTCCCGCATTCCCCAGGAGTAAGAAAGTAAGTCTATCTTAGTGTGCGCTTCAGTTATTTATTATTTCTTAGTAAACTGCCTCAAAGCTTAGAGTTTAGGACAGCGATGATTTATTAATTCTCATGGCCCTGTAGGTTGGCTGGGCTCAGATGAGCTCTTTCCCACTGGTGTCAGCAGGGGTCAACCATGTGGCTGCATTCAACAAGGAACTCAGCAGGGACCCAAGACAGTGGACTCCCATATTTGGCACCTTAGCTAAGTGACTGCAATGGCTGGAGTTGGCTGGACTTTTATTATTCAACATGAAATAGTCTAACCCAAGCTTCTTTCAGTGACACCTAGATTTCAAAAGGATGAAAACAGAAGTTGAAAGTTATTCTAAGATTTGGCCTCAGAAGTTCCCCCCCCCCAAAAAAAAACAAGTCCAATACATTGTATTAGTCAGAGCAAGTCATAAGTTCATCCCTAATTCAAGAGGTAGGAAATCAGTCTCTACCTCTTGATGGGAAATATGCCATGTGTGCAGAGGAATGGGAAGAATTATTGATAAATATCTTTAGCAACAACCTTACCACACACTGCCTTTCATAGAAATTCACTATTAATAACTATTAATACGTGCAAAGCCAGGCAGCCAGAAAGATGTAGCATCAAAATGAGGAAATTATTTGTTCATTCATGCATTCACTCAAACAGTAAGTATTATGAATCTTCTATGTGCCAGGCACATTGTCTGCTAAATACAGCAACTAGATAATAACTCCCCTAAACCAGTGTCTGGAGCTGCAGGCCCCACAAGGTCCACCACGCCTCCATAAAATCCTAAGAAGAGTCCTCACTTCCATACATTTTAGGAATGACAGAATACTTTGGCTCTAAGAGAGACCCCTTGACCTTCTTATACTTCTTTAGCTATATCATAGTCTTTTCTCTTTTCAGAGAAGACTAAGGAACAGAGTAAATAAATATAGACAAATTAAGGTAAGATCTTTCAAAATATGGATTAAGTTCATCCTTATTCCCTTAATCATTCCATGATTATCTTTGTCCCTCTTCCAACCAATTCCTAAAATTATGTGATTGATATCTGCTACATCACATGGAAATACCCACTTTACCTCTCTTTTCTTTGAATTTAATAAAACTTTAGGCCCACCATCATAATATCTGAAATTCATAATTCATAGGCTGAAATTCATAATTCAGGTAGGCTAGACTTAACTCTGAGACAGGCTGGGAACAGGATGGAAGGTTCTAAAGCTTGGATATCAGTACCCCTGTATTTCAAGTGTGCAGTGCACTGATTAGAGATATGACTATTCTGAGTCACCACTGGCCATTTCTCCCAATTCTCTTCCACCAATTTGATTCCTTTGAAACAAATTCACCTTTTCCTTTCACATTCTTTCTCCAGACCACATCTCACTGAATCTCTGACCTAAGACCTTCAAAGGATTAAAACAATCACAAAAGGATGTCAGAGACTGACAGTAGCCTCTGCATTACCTCTCCAAGAGATATTCACATTTTGATTCTCAGGACTAAAGCTTTAATGGAAGTCAACAAAGGCAAGATGGGGCTACACTGAAGCTGAGGTCTCACCCCAGCATTCCTGCAGTCACAAGGTGTATGCAGCTTTTATCTGCACGTCAAATAAATTTGGTTATTCTAAAAACTCCACACATTTTCTCTTGGAAAGTTTTTGTTCAATGCTTGGTAAATGAATGTCAAGAGACTCATCAGAAGACAATATTTAATTCCTTATGGAAGCAGGCCACTGAAACACCCCAATTCAATTTGAGTCAGAGGTCCCGCCACAGAACTTTGGGTTCTGGGAATTGAATCCAAGAGTGTGAGGGAAAGAGGAGGTCAAGGTCACTGCAACACTGCATGGCTGAGATTCAAATGTTGGTGTGTGGGTTTCCTTTAACGATGTGAAGCAGACTAATAAACAGAGCATGCTATATTTTGGAAAATGAATGAAGCCCAGTACTGAGAAACTCTTGGGTGGAGTGTGTTAACCCTCTCCTGAGCCAGAAATGGGACCGCTGAGGTTTCTCGTGGAAATTATAATATTTGTGGATTTCAAAATAGAGAAGTAGCCAAATCTTAGAAGCTGAATGAGAATGACTCATTTTTTAAAGTCCTTCATGAGTTGCATGAACAACTTTTTGGGCATTGTCAGGACTAGATATGTCCTTTGGTTGTTCTGATGATTCAGTTCCAAATCTTGGTGAGCAGGGCAGAATTAAGACCTTACTTTATCTGAATCTTTGTTTCCTCTGTTGTAAATGGGAATGATGATAAGAGCATCCACCTTAAATGTGGTGAAAAGCAAAAGAAGACTCTGGAGCAATTAGAACTGCAAACAGCACACAGTAAATGCTCTGTAAATGTTCCTCCTTATTTAAGTATTGTCAACTCTATATCCTGCTTACTAAGCATATGAGGAGGGGACAGATATCCCAACAATGATGGCATAGACATCTACCACTCATTGAAATGAATTTTAGCCTTGCAATTGATTGTTGCAGTAGCAGATTTACTTCCCTAATCATGTTGCCCAGACTTGGCAGGTTCAAGCACTCCAGGCATTTGTGAGAGGAGAAGGCCCAGCAATATGCCGAATGCTAGGAACAAGGTCTTCTCACCTCTTAGACCTCTTTCAAACATAAGATTCTGTGGTCTGGAGAATGATTCATCAAGTGCCTTAATCTCCAGCATCTAAGGAGGTGTCACTCACTTTCTGCAAGGCTTTCTTGGGGTTCCCAATGCTGAGTAGTAACACTCTTCCCTTTACCCAACTCACCATCTCCCTCTCTCTCTCTCTCACATCAGTTAACCATGTTACGGGAGTTATGCACGTTACAGGTATCTTAGGGGATATCACGTTCTTTTATCTTAGTTGAAGTCTTCTGTATGTTATAGATGGCTGAGTGTATGTATTTTTAGGGCAAGAGAGAAACAAGCAAACGATGATACATAAAATAGACACAGGCAGGTTGAAGCAGCAGCAGCTCCATAGGGGTCCCCTGGTTAAAAAACAAACAAAAGCCAGCACCTAACTCTTGAGAGGACCCAGCAAAAGCTGCCAGTATAGGCATTATTCATTCATTCTGAGAATGATCTGGGTCTCTTCAGGAAGTACTCAGAGGTGGACTCAGTCACATGGATACAGTGTCTGTGAGTAATTTTTTTCAGCTGTGACAAATTCCATCTGATCTGGATTCAGAAAAAGAAAATGAGCTCTTGTCAAATGAGAAATGGGAGAGAAATAAATATTGACTATTGTGAACTAATAACCACATCAAATAAAAATGCCCGTCAAATGACAACACTTTGATGTGTTCATTCAGCAGTAAAATCATTCTTTTAGCACTTCATTGATGCCCAGTCCTCTTCTACATATTGGAAACACAATGAGAAGTCCCCTAGTCCCTGTAACCTACAATCTAGTAAAAATGATGAATAATAAATAAATAATAAAATAAATATGTAGTTCAATTCCAGCTAATGCACTGAATAAAAAGAGCCAGGATAAGAATTGGAGATAATGAAGGGGAGATAAGGTTACATTTTGGTTTGAATGGAAGGTGTTCCCCCAAAGCTCATGTGTGACAATATGACAGCTGAGGTGAAATATTTGGATTATAAAAGCTTCACCCAATCAGTGCATTAATCCCCTTATAAGGATTAATTGGGAACTGTGGGCTGGTAGGGTGTGGCTGGAGGAGGCATGCCTTTGGAATATATATTCTGTATCCGGCATGGGGTTCCTCTCTCTGCTCTGCTTTCTGATGTGTCACCTTGAGCCCTCTGCTCCTTGGAGCCAAGCCTGTTGCTATGATGTTCAGCCTCACCTCAAGCCCCAAGAAATAGTGCCAGCCTTCTATGGACTAAGACCTCCAAAACTGTAGTCCCTCAAAATAAACTTTTCCTTATAAAATTGTTCTTGTCATGTCCTTTAGTCACAGCAGCAAAAAAGGTAATACAGAAATTGGTACCAGAAGTGGCGGCATTGCTATAACTAAACTAACCATATGATTCGGAAGCTTTTGGAGCTTTTTGAAATTTGTAGGAGGAATTTTGAGATATTTAGGAATCCAAGCTGGTAATGCTTTAAATTGTTGTAAGTGGAACTTAATGGGTGATCCAGGTGTAATCTCAGAAGACCAGAATCCCATAGGACTGTGCTCTCTAAAAACGGGGTTCAAGAGATTTCGGAGAAGGGGGAGTATATTGGAAACTGGACTAGAAGCCATTTATGTTAAGTTCTGGCTAAGAAGTTGTATACCTTTTGCCTGTATCCAGAGACTTTCTCTGAGCCTGATTTTAAAGCCAATGGACTTCATAATCTGGTGAAAGAAACTTTTAGACATCATAGTATTCAGGAAGTGGTATGGGTATTGTTGGCAGCTTTTAGCCAAATTTATGATAACATTCAGGTGCAGAAACCAGAGCAGAAAGATTTTAAAAACTTGGACTTGAAATGTGTGGGTAAAATTGGGACAAAGGACGTGGCTGTTGTTAAAGACATTACCACCACTAAAGAGGTAAAGACTTTTCAATCAGAAAGATGACTGGAGGGAGTATCAGGAATTGACAAGACCACACCCATTTCAGGCTCAAGGGACTAAAAATTCCTTCGAGAAGAGACCAGTGAGGCACCTTTCTTGCACAAGGGGTCCTAAGAAGGTTTTCCAATATACTTAGCCGGTCAGACACTCTGAGGTCTCTGCAGCTGTGGTCCCTGGAGGCTTGGCTACTGCTCAAGATGGCAGCAGACCTTGGTGGCAACCACATGGTGCTGGTTCTGTAGGATTGCAGGATGCTGGAGTTAGGAGGTCATGGAGGAATCTAACAAGATTTCAAAGGAAGGCCTAGAAGGCCAGGCAAAGTACCTGGCCTTGACAGGTCATTAGTCACAGCAGGGAAAAAGCTGACTAAAAATCGCAAGTGCTCAAGAAAGACCAAATGGTATGGGTCTCTTGTTTCCGGAACACTACGATAGAGTCAAATGAGGTTCCTCTGTGTAATATTCATAAACTCAGACTCAACTTCTCCTCTCGAATGTGTAACTATTGGTCAAAAATATGGAAATAAGTAGGGGGCAAAGTAAGGAAAAAAGAAATGGCTAAATGGTGGCTTTCTTAAGAACCATCACTAAAGGACATTTTTTTTGAAGATTCCAACAGACCTATAACAAAATTTCCAATTTCCATTTATCTCCAGAAGCTAAGATTCATTGTCCTCAAATACCTTGAAAATGCAGAGGCAACAGTGACCACACTGCAAAGGTTTTGCTATTCCTCGATTTGCACACTCTGTATAAATAGATGATATTTTAAAAGGTAAGCCCAAAAACCCCCAAAAAGGTGGAAAACTAGAAAAGCTAAAAATAAATGACTAAAAGAGAAAAGTTCCTGTAATTTTAAGTTTAAAATACAAGGCTGAGTAATCAAGGAAAGTATTTTTACTGCCTTGTCAATATTTTTCCTGGAAGCTCGGGTAAATAGCCCTTCTTCAGATCTGTAGTGTGCGTGCCTAATGGCCTTAGGTGTCTCTGACCACAGAATAACTTTATCCCTAAGAAACTGAGCAAACAGGAACTCTGTGGTTTTAGCATTCCCCACAAATAAGTAAATATATATGGATAAATGTAAAAAAGGTTCACTGCCAAAGGACAGACAATTTGGTTCTATTTGAGAAGTGTTTCCCCCATCATGAAACCTTTCATACTAACTTTTCCATGCATTAAAGGAAGCCTTGCTTGCCTCAGTTGATCCTATTCATATTTTCTGCATCACTTGTGCTCTCTTTCAATTTAATGCCCAATGCCCAGGAGCTCTGTTGGCAAACCTAAGACAGCCTTTTTTCCAAGTTTGAGTCCTCATTTATTTACCGTGTTAGTAAAAACTCACCAGCTTTCATCTTTTCTAACTCTGTGGCCGGGAGAAGCTGGGGACAAAATGCTCAACAGAGTTTAAAAGGGGGAAAAATGATCATGAGAACCTTCAAGCACATATAACTCCCCAAATCCAGCTGTACATATTTTTGTTTGTTTGTTTGTTTTGTTTTTACTGAGACATTTGCCCACAGCCCTGTTGTTCAGGTAAGGGGAACAGCGCTTGGTTTTGTTGAACCAGTGGCTCTGTCTCTGATGGGAGCAGGTCTCCACTGTCTGATTCATTAGGTCCCACGATCCTAGGCTTTAGCACAAATCCATCACTTGAATAACAGCCCATTACTTGCTGCAGGGTGGAAAGTAGGTGCTGGAAATTGTCGGGAGAAGCAAATAGCATTTCAGATGCCCATATATCACCCTGAAGGCCACGGATGTAGTGTGCGCATTCCTGTCAGGCTTGACTAATAGAGCTTCAGTCTGGACTTGGCCAACATGCAGCCAGTGGAGTTAACAGAAAGGAAGGCTCATTCTCTTTTCCAAAAAAAAAAGTCCAATGGAAACCAATATTTCCATTTATCTGATTGCTTCTGGCTGAAAAGTTTTGAAAGATCACTTGGACACTAGAAGCTCATCATTTTACCTCACAAGGAAAAAAATATTGTCCATAAGAAAAAAAAAGAAAACTAATGTTTCTCTTCTAGATTTTTTGGCAACTTCTGACTCTATCAAGATGCCAAAAACTTTCATTTAATTTAGTCAAAAACCGTCAGAGCAGTCATCTTCTGACAGATAGTTATTCAAGTAGCAAGAAGAAAATCAATCCTGGGAAATTATCTGGGTTGAAAATGTCAAATACTCTAAGAGAGCATTAGATAAATTTATCGTTGATCAACCTAATACAACATTATGAAAAAGCTAGTATATCCTAAAAATATCCATAAGCAGGCTAAGGGATAGCTGCTGCATTGTTATGCAATGTGGCTTAAGGAAATAAAATATAAGGATAAATATGACTTTCTTAATATTTTTGAATTTAATAAAATGTGAGTAAAATGAATAAATTATCAGTTGGATAATTTTCTATCATGCTAATGTACGCTCATTTTTATTTTTCATAGGAAATATTTGAGCTGACTACACCAGACAGCACTTTGTCCTCACCATTTCACACAACCATGTCATTTTTTTTCCTCCAGAAAGGCAGTCAATAGTAAACCAACTAAAGCAAAAACTTTTTTCCCACAGTGTCTTGAGTCTGTTCCTGTTTATCTTTCTATAACAATGGAAATAGATGTATTGTTGTGCTTGCAACTTCCCAGATGTGTGCTGTGATCCCCAACTCTTAGCAAAGTGGATGTCTACCAGAAGTCAGGGCTTCTGGAAGAACTGACTGACTGGAATATCTAAGAATCAGTGGTAGATAAAATTGCTTAAATTCTGACATCACCTTGGGTTGGAACTGATCTTAAGGCCCTATGTTCCCTCTCTTCTTTCTCTCTCCTCAGGCCTGCCTATTTCCTGAGACACAATAATGTTAAATAAGGCCAATTAATAATCCTACAATGGCTTCTGCCTATTCAAATGGAAGGAAGAGTCGCATGCTTCTCACTTTAAATCAAAACCTAAACATGACTAAGCAAGTGAGAAAGGCAAATCACAAGCCAGGTTGAAAGCTAGGACTCTTTTACCCAGCAGTCATCCAAGTTGTAAATGCGAAGGGAAAGTACGCTAAGGAAATTAAAAGTCTACTCCACTGAACACATGAATGATAAGAAAGTGAAACAACCTTATGTTGATGTGGAAAAAGTTCTAGTGTCTGGGTAGAAGCTCAAACCAGCCACAACATTCTTTTAAGCCAAAACCTAACCCAGAGCAAAGCTCTAGCATCCTTCCATTCTACAAAGGCTGATGGAGGTAAGAAACTTTCAGAAAAATTTTGAAGCTAGCGGAGGTTGGTTCCTGAAGTTAAAAGAAAGAATCAGTCTCTATAGCATAAAATGCAAGATGAAGCAGCTAGTACTGATATAGAAGGTACAGTAAGTTATCCAGAAGACATAGCAAAGATAATTGATTAAGATGCCCACATTAAATATCTGAACATATTTCCAATGTAGATGAAAGCCTTCCACTGGTAGATGTCATTTAGGATTTTTATAGCTAGAGAAAAGAAGTCAATGCTTGATTTCAGTTGAAGCAAAAGATTTTTGCCATTACAAAAATCTTAGTGCTCTTAAAAATTCCAGTAAATCTCCTCTGCCTGTGCTCTGTAAATGGCATAGCAAAGAATGGATGACATCACATCTATTTACAGCAGGGTTTACTGAATATTTGAAACACACTGTTGAGAGATACTGCATAGAAAAATTTAAATTATTACTGCCCATTGACAATTCACCTAGTCACCCAAGAGCTCTGATGAAGATGTCATACAAAGCAACAATTATTATTTTTATGCCAACTAATGCAGCATCTATTCTGTAGCTCATGAATCCAGTAGTAATTTCAACTTTCTAGTCTTATTTAAGAAATACATTTTGTAAAGCTATAACTGCCCTACATCATGATTCCTCTGAAGACTCTGGGCAAAGCCAATCAAAAAAGCTTTGGAAAAGGATTAGCCATTCTAGTTGGCAGTAAGTACACATGGGATTTCTTAGGAATATATCACCATAGGAAAATATCACCATTAACAACCAAATCTCATATATTACTTTGAGCAGCTTAGTTGTTCAATGGAAGAAATAACTACAGACAGAGTGCAAATAACAAGAAGACTAGAGTTAGAAGTGGGTCCTGAAGATGTGATTAAATTGTTACAATCTTGTGATAAAATTTTAATGAATGAGGAATTACTTTCTTCTGGAATAAATTAATTTATTAAGATGAAATCTACCCTTAGTAAGTATTCTGTGAACCTTATTGAAATTACAACAAAAGATCTGAATATTAAATATAATTAGTTGATAAATCAGTACTAGGGTTTGAGAGGGTTAACTCTGTTTTAGAGCTTTTTCACCACTGTGATCAAAAGACCTGGCATAAAAACTTTAGAGGAGTGCATTAGTCGGCTTTCAGTTGCTGTGATAAACAGACCTGACAAGAACAAGTTTAGGAGGAAAAATTTATTTTAGGGCTCATGGTTTCAGAGGTCTTAGTCCATGGAAGGCCAGCTCCATTCCAGTGGTCTCAAGGAAATGGCAAGCATGGCTCCAGATATCTCAAGGCATCTCATCAGGAAGCAGAGCAGAGCAGAGAGCAACTTCACACCAGATACAGAATATATACCCTAAAGGCACGCCCCCAATGACCACCTCCTCCAGCCACACGCTACCAGCCTACAGTTGCCAGCTAATGGGATTAACTCACTTATTGAGTTTAGGCCTTATAACCCAATCATCTCACCTCAGCCTTCCAAAATTGTCACATGTGAGCATTTGGGGAACACCTCACATTCAGGCCATAACAAGGAGGAAAAATTTATTTGGAAATTAATGTTTCAGAGGTCTCTAGCCACAGATGACTGACTGTTGTTTTGGGCCCCAAATGAGGCAGAACATCATGGTGGAAAGGTAGGGTAGAGGAAAGCAGCTCAGGATGTGGCCACCAGAAAGCAGAAAGAGAGAGACAGAGAGAGAGAGAGAGAAAGAGAGAAAATGCTGTACTCTCAGGGGTCAAAAGAATACCACAAAGGTTAGTCTCTAACTACCCACCTCCTCCAGCCATACCCTATCTGCCTACAGTTGTCACCCAGTTAATACCTATCAAGGAGATCAACATAGTGATTAGGTTAAGAATATCATAACCCAATGATTACATCTCTAAACCTTTCTAGCATTGTCTCACACATGAGCTCTTGTGGGACACCTCATGTCTACACCGTAACAAACTCCAATTTTAAAAGACATTCTACTATACGTTAAATACTATCCAATAGTATTGCATGCCACAGAAAAACTTTCATGAAAGGATATGTCAATCAAGCTTCAGTGTCTTATTTTAAAAAATTACCACAGCATCCTCAGCTTTCAGCAACCACCAGCTGGTCTGTCAGCAGATCAGAAAGAGCCTTAATAAACAACCTAATAATGCATCTCAGGGCCCTTTTCCAAAATCAGTACAAGGAAGAAAATAAAATTAGAGTCAAAATCAATGAAATTGAGAAACAAAATACAAAGGATCTATGAAACAAAGAGTTGGTTCTTTGAAAAGATAAACAAAATTGATGAATCCAAAGCCAAATTAACCAAAAATAAAACAAAACAAAACAGAGAAAGATCATAGAAAACCAGAGGATCATTAGGGACTATTTTGAAGACTTATACTCCAATAAATTAGAAAACCTAGAAGAACTGGATACATTTCTAGACACATATGACCTGACAAAATAGAATCAAGAGAACACAGAAAATCTAAACAGACCAATAACTAGCAATTAGAGAAGCATTAATAAAAAGGCTTCAGCAAAGAAAAGCCCAGGACCACTTGGATTCTCAGCTAAATTCTACCAGCCCTTTAAAGAAAAAGTAGTGACAATGTTTCTCACATCATTCCCTGGAGAATTGGATTCTCAGCCACTGCTGTGACACTGAAGCTCACCATTGCTCGCTAACACTGTGCTGTGGCTAGCTCTCAAGCTCCAACTGAAGGAGAAGTGGGATAAGGAAGGAGGTCTTTCTGCCATGGTTCATACACAGCAGACTGTGGGCAAATCCACCAGTGGTAAAGCACATAGGAAACAACTGCCTACAAAAGCCTTTCACAAGAGTGCGCCCTCTACAGGAGCGGTGAAGAAACCTTAATTGGCCTGGTACTGTGGCACTCCATGAAATTAGACATTATCGGAAGTCTACCGAACTTCTGATTTGCAAATACACCTTTTAGAAACTGGTGCAAGAAATTGTTCCGGACTTCAAAAGCAAGATGTGCTTTCTGAGTGTAGCTATTGTTGCTTTGCAGGTGAGGTCAATCTGGTTGGCATTTTTGAAAACACCAAACTACTGTGTGCTATCCATGCCAAACAAGTTATCAACTATGACAAAAGACATCCAACTAGCACACTATATATGTGGAGAATATGCTTAAGAATTCACTATAATGGGGAACATTGCATGCTCAAAATATTTTTTTCTCTTCTTCTTGTCATTGGTAGCTCTCATTAGATATTTCTTCCCATAGGGTCAAAAGAAACCCAAGTATATGATTGTGAATGGAAAAACAGGGGACAGGAATCAGGTATTGACTGTTTTTCCAATTTCATCTGTGTGTATTTTTTCATATAAATGCAGGAATGCAGAGCATTAATAAGTCAAAGTCAAAATGTTTCCATTTAAAACAAGTTAATTTGTTATGGACAGCAATCGAAGGGTGTTTGTAGCCTTTTCATCATACAGTAGATTCCATCCACTCATTATACTTTTCTGAGTTCTTCTACATACATGTTCATCTTTTAATGTTGCCTTTCTTCTGTGCTGTTTCTGTAAATTTGCTATTAAGATGCATTAAACTATAAAAATTATTCCTTAGAGTAAAAGGGGATGAAACACTTCCGAATTCATCCTATGAAACTAGTATTATACTCATAGTAAAGCCACATAAGAACACATGAAGGAAAGAAAACTACAGAACAATATCCCTAATGAACTTAAGTACAAAAATACTTAATAAAATGTTAGCAAATTGTATTCAACAACATGTTAAGAAAACTATACATCAGAATCAAGTTGGTTTTATCCCAGGGATGGAAGGAATTTTTTTTAAGAGACGAAGAGACAATGAGAGAGAGAGAGAGAATCAGTTTTATTCAGTTTCTCATGTAGCTTTCATTGCTCCAACACTTCATTGTGTACTTGGTGCTAGGGTATGAACCCATGTCCTCACACATGCCAGGTAAACACTGTAACCACTGAACCACTGCTCCAGTCCTGGAAGGATGTTTTAACATACAAAAAACAATAAAAGCCATTCATAACATAAACAGAATTAAGAACAAAAATCAATTAGTCTTCTCAAAAGAAGCAGCAAAAGTTTGTAACAAAATCCAGCACTCATTCATGTCAAAAAGAAAAAAACAACACTGAAGAAACTATAAGCAGAAGGAACCTACCTCAACATCACAAAGGGCATAAATGTCAGTCAGCAGCCATGAGCACTGAGGCAAGACCCTCCACCAACAGAAAGGTTGTGATGCACCAAAACCTCAGATGGTCTTTCACATTTTTCAGCAATACAGTATTTCAAAATTAAGGTATGTAAAATTTTGTAAACATAATACTATTGTACACTTAGACTTCGGTATCACATATACTGGAAGCCAATAAGTTTGTGTTGCTTTTTTATTGTACTATTCATTTCATGACTGTGACGTGGAGTCAAACCCACAATATCTCTGAGGTATGCCAGTATATTAACAGATGAAGTAAGAAAAATCATACAATCATTTTAACAAACATAGGAAATGTACTTGACAGACTGGAGTGGTGGCTCAGTGGTTACGGCGCTTGCCTGGCATGCACAAGTATGCGAGTTCAAACCCCAGCACCACATATACAACAAAGTTTCAGAGCAATGAAAGCCACATGAAAAACTAAATAAAATTGATTTTCTCTTTTTCTCTCTCTCACTGTCCCTCTCTCTTAAAAAAAAAAAGAAAAGAAAATGTACTTGATATAAATCAACATATTGATGATTTTAAAATACCAGCAAATTAAGAATAAAAAGGAACATCCTTAACCTGGTTAAGTGCATACACCGAAAACAAAGTAAAATATAAAGAAACAAACAAACAAACAAGAAAACCCTGCACCTAATATACTTGCTAGTGAGAGTCCAAGAGTCTGAATGTCACCTATCATGGAAACTATTCAGCATCTTATCAAATGTCCTAACAGTGCAATAATGCAATATAAAGAAATCAAATGTATATAGATTAGAAAAAAGAAAAATAACTCTATTCACAGACAACATGACTGTGGACACCAAGAAACTTATCAAAATAATTAATAGAACGGAGTTTACTAAGGTGCAGGAAACCATGTCAATATATAAAAATAAGTTGTATTTTTACATATTATCATTGGGAAATTGAAGATTAAAAACACCATTTATAATGGCACCCCCTAAAAATGCAAATGTTAGATATGAATTCATTAAAAATTTGCAAGATCAGTATGGTCCAAAATATAAAATACTGACCAAAGAAATCAAAGAATACTATAATATTTGCATAGAAAACTCAATATTACTAAAGTATCACTTCTCTGCAAATTGATCTCTAGATTTAAAGTAATCCCAGAAACATTTTGTAGATATTGTCAAGCTGCTTCTAAATGTCTACATAATGGCAAAGGAAATAGAATAGCAAAAACACTAGAACAAAGTAAGAGACTTTATGCCATTTTAAAATGTATTATAAGATTCACTGCTGATCAATATTCCTCATGAACATATATACAAAATCCTCAACAAAATATTAGCATATCAAGTCCAGCAGTGTACAATATTCAAGTACAATATTCAGACATGCAAGATAAATATCCAATGATTAGGATAGTATAATGTTAGTGAAAAATACACAAATGCTCAGGATCTCCTAAGGTTGAAATCAAGGTGTCAGTTGCGGTGGACTCTTATCTGAAGACTATGAGGAAGGACGTGCTTTAAAGTTCACATGGTTGGTGGCAGAATACAGTTCTTCACAGTTGTGTAACTGAGGTTCCTTCTCTTCTGACTTGTGGAGGCCAGCTCCAGTCCTGGTCATTTGCACTTCTCCATCTTCAAGTTATCAAGCTAGCAGGGCGGATGAAATCCTTGCATGCTTAGAATACTTACTGCTTAATTTTCTATCAGTTGGAGAAAATAATCTACTAATCAAGATCTCTGGAAAATAGTATTTTGTCTGGATACTCTGATGCTAAATATAAAAAGAACTTCCCACAAATATTATATTGTAGTTAATAAATTAGATTATCTCACAGATAACCTTTCTGTTGATAAACTTCAAAGTAACAGATCTGTAATAACTTTAATGACATCTGAATAAAAAATAACATCATTGTGATGTATTACTTCATCAGAGTCATGGTCCAGGGATTAGGGAAGAAAATCTGGAAGGGACCATGTCAAAGTTCTGCCTACCACATGATCTACATGCAAAAGAACCTTAACTATAATTTAAACCTCATATAAAAATTAAGTGAAAATGGATCCTTAAGGAAGCTGGGGTGGTGGCTCAGTGGTTGGAACACTTCCCTGGCATGCGTGAGGACCTGGGTCTGAACCCCAGCCCCACATACATGACTAAGTCTCAGGGAAGCAGGCCAAATGGAAAAATAAATAACATTGATTTTTTTTCTCTCTCTCATCATCTCCCTCTCTCTTTAAAAATAAAATAAAATAAAAAGGTCCTTAGGCCCTCCTAGGATTTACTCTCAAGCTCTGAAAAAAAAATTAAGGACATTGACCTAAATTAATGCATAAAATTATACAATTTATTATAGAAAAAATACAAGAGGAAATTTTTTTTTTACCTTGGGTTAGACAATGAGTTCTATGTATAATATCAATAGCACAATTCATTAAAGTAGCAACAGCGTTAATGGACTTCTTCAAAATTTAGAATTTTTTTTTTTGCTGTTAAAACACAGTTAAGGAAACAAGTAGATCCACAGAATGAGACAAATATTTGAAAGTTAACTTTCTGAAAGAGAATTTGCTCTTACACTATATAAAAATTCACAAAATTCAACAAGAAAACCCAATTAAAAGAAGAAAAAAATATAAACACAAATTTCATCAAAATAGATACATGTAGGGACTGGAGCGGTGGCTCGGCAGTTAGGGCACTTGCCTGGCATGCACAAGTACACGAGCTCAAACCCCAGCACCATGTACACAACAAAGTCTTGGGGCAATGAAAGCCACATGAAAAACTAAATAAAAATTAACTCTTTCTCCCTGTCTCTCTCACTGTCCTTCTCTCTTTAAAAAAGAAAGAAAGAAAGAAAGAAAGAAAGAAAGAAAGAAAGAAAGAAAGAAGAAAGAAAGAAAGAAAGAAAGAAAGAAAGAAAGAAAGAAAGAAAGAAAGAAAACAATAGATACATGTAAAATCAGTCGGGCTGGAGTGGTTACTCAGTGGTTACAGTGCAGCCTGTCATGCACAAGTACGTGGGTTCAAACCCCAGCACCACCTACACAACAGTGTCCAAGCAACGAAAGCCACATGAAAAACAAAATGAAATTGATTTTGTCTTTCTCTCTCTCTCTCTCTCTGTCCCTCTCTCTTTAAAAAAATTGGATATATGTAAAATCAATGATTATTGGAGAAATGTAAATTAGAAGCACAATTAGATATGACTATACACATGTAAGAATGGCTAATTTGGGCTGGAGCAGTGGCTCGGTGGTTATAGTGCTTGCCTGGCATGCACGAGGACACGAGTCTGAACCCCAGCACCACATACACAACAAAGTGTTGGAGCAAAACAAAACTTGATTCTCTCTTTCTCTCTCTCTCTTTCACTGTCCCTCTGTCTCTAAAAAAAAAAAAAAGGAATAGCTAATTTATTTTTAAAAACTAGCAATATTGAATATTATTACCAAGGATATAAACAACTGGAATTCCCATATATTGCTGATGAAAAAAAAAATACCATTGCCATGTCATTTTGGTACTTTTTTTATTACAAAGTTAAATATATATTTGCTATGTAATCCAAAAATCCACCTCAAAAAATAAAATTTAATTTCATATAAAAACTTATGCAAATGAATAGAGCAGCATTATTCACACTCATCCAAAACTGCAAACAATCCTGATGTGCTTCAACCTAGGAGTCAATGACTAGGGCACATCCATTCCATAAAATACTACTCAGAAATAAAAAGGAACAAACTATTCATTCCTGTAACCAAGTGGATGACTCTTAAAATGCACTTTTCTCAGTGGAAAAAGATCTAAAATGCCACATGGAGAAAAGTTTTATGACTCCATTAATAAAATATTCTGGACAGGACAAACACTAGGGAAAGAAAAGAAGTCAGTGGTTATTACAGGTAAGGAATGTGCAAAGGGGCTGAGTAAGAAAAAAGAACCAAGATAGCTTTAGGGTTGTTGATCCTGTGTTGTATCTTGACTGTGACAGCAGATGTGTAACTATGTTTTTGTCAGAATTTATTTAGCTGCATATCATTAAGAACAGCTTTTACTGTAAGTTTTTTTTAATCAATCAGGATGTTATGGATATGGCAAAATAGAATACAAGCTTAACAAATGAACCTTACCCAATGAAGAGCCTAACTCCACTAAAGTGGGTAAAGAAGAAAAGAAACTAACCAGAGATACGTTAGGAAAACAGTATTTTGGTTGGCAACTGTAAGACTAAAGACCCAAAGAACTATACAACATTATACTCAAGTAAGTGAATTTGCTTCTCTCAGGGGAATGAGTCAGAAATTTTAAAACTACGTTGTGTTTGTACTGTGGTTGAACAATAAATAAATATATTGGAAATATGGAAAGCCAGGATTCCCACTGTCAGAGAAAGAACTTACAAATCAGAGGGAAGGCTAAAATGATTACTGTAGTATTGGATTGGAATGAGAAGTAACATTATTAATTCGTGTTTTTTAAAATTAAATAAAAATAAGCATACAGAAATAAATATAGATGTCATCTATGCATGAGTTAGTATTTAGATGTATATTTTCCACCTTTGCCCACTGAAAGGGCCTAGAATTAATGCCACCCTTGTAGAAATGAGGATATTTATACCTAGATCTTGGTTTTTAAACATAAAGCTCTGATGAAAGGAACCAGGGGTTCTTTTAGAAATGGTTGATTCCAGGGCATGGCAAGAAAAATACAACCAATGATTGCTGAGCATCCTATGGTCACAGAAAGTAAAGAAATGATCCAAAGGATAGCAGTGTATCAGAGGGATCCAAGAGCCAAGCTAAAAGAAAGGACAAAATAGCTAATGCAGAACAATGTGAGCAATAAAATAAATAACAATTGCATTACATTATAACTCACAGATTATAAAAAACATCCGTGAGTCTACATTGATATGACTAGAAAACTGAATAAATAAATGTGGAGAAAGAAACAAATCTTCCTGACAGAAGACTCCAATTAATAAAGAAATTAAAATCACTGATAACTACACACTGATACTAGCTTTTGTAAGTGAAAGTTAAAGAGATATAAGATGTTTACAAAATCTCAAAGTATGTCTCTAAGACTATATTAATTACAAAGCAAAACGTGGTACCTTTACAGAGGAGAGACCCATCAGATACCATGTTAGCCGTGTGATGAAGATTATCATCACTAACAAGACATGTTTATGTCACATGCCCCTCATACAATACACAAAGAAGGGCACATCACTTCTCTGGCATTCTTGCCAGAAATGCAAAAACCTCACTCCAATCATGGGAAAACATGAAGCAAACTCAAACAGAGAAATATTCTATAAAATTACTGACTGATACTTTTTAAAAGGGTCAAGATTATGAAGGACAAGAAAAGACCGAAGAACTGTACCAGATTGTGGGAAGACTGAGGAAATAGGACAACTAAATGTAATTCAGGACTTCGGATTACATATTGAAACAGTGTGAGGAAAATAAAAGTAGAGAAATCCCAAATAAAACTTCTAAATTTAATTATTATTATTGTACCGATGTTATTTTTTTAAAGTTTAGTAACTATTACAGCTATGCAAGATAGTAACTTTGGGAGAAACTGGTGAAAGATGTAAGAGCTCTCTGTACTCTTGTGAATTTTTGGTGAGTCTAAGATCATTTTAAAGTAAAAGTTAAAAAAGGACGAATGGGAGTTAAGCATTAGTTACTGGTCCGCAGCAGTGCCGAGTTCTGAATGGGCAGGACGCTGAAGACTTGCACTCTTATAGCTTCTTAGTTACCATTTCTTCTGCTCCCTGGGAGGAACTCTTGATCAATGTCCTTCATCCCTGCTGACAAAGAACACTGCTCAGACTTAGTCCACTCTTCTTCAAAGCCACATCAGAAGTGAATGCTGGGAACCACGTTCTCTTAATGATGAGCAACTTTCTTGCTCTCCCACTGGTGCAAATTGATCAGGGCTTAAACAATGGTTTTTTGAAAATTCCCACTAAAAACTTGGTCAACTTTAGGTGTTTTTGCTTCCAGTTTATTCCATATTAACAGCCTAACTAAAATTATTGTATGGATATAATTCTAATTCTTGCTTTATTTCATTACTTCTTCACTTCAAACATATGTTTTTCTTCTCCTTGAATGACAATTATCTTGGAGCTTTTTAAACCAATAGGCCTGGTTTGGAAGGCCACAGGCATGGTCTGTTTTTTGCCTAAACTTTGTCTCCTTGATGAGCTTAATTTTTGTCAAGGTAACATGTAACAATGACCTTTCTTCCTTCTGGAAAGGAGTTAGCTTTTCCAAACATGAGAGGCCCCAAATTTCTGGACACTCTATATTCTCAACCATTTCTGTTGACAAACAAGACACTATTTTTCAGAGATTGTGTTTTTTCTTAAAGGCCTTTCTAAAGCATCAAGAAAATGGAAACACCCAGTAACCTAGATTTTTCTGGTTACTTATTTTTAGCCTACAATCTCAGTGAAAACAAATCATAATTTTGTGTGGGCAACAGTTTTGCCAAATCTTTTGTTACGTAGTATAAAAACCATAAACTGTCCCATATGCCCAGGCTACCTGCTGACTGACCACGAAGCCAATGTCATATATATTGATTTGGTGAGATTGAATCCCACTTCTAGTATCAATTGTTAAAAGAAACCTTTAGACAATTCAATTTAGCAAAGTTTATTTGAACAAAGAACCATTCTTGAACTGGGCAACCTTCAGAACCAGAAGATGCTCAGAAAGCCCATATGGCGGACAGTATTTACAGACAGAAATTTATAGACAGAAATTGCAATATGGAGACAGCTTGATTGTTTATAGCTGGGCTCTTGCCTTATTTGGGCATGGTGTGATAAAGCATTGCCTTATATGGACACAATCTCATCAGTTGGCAGCCTGTGATTGACTGAAGCTGACATTATAATTGGCTGAGACTCAAAGGCTTGATGTAAGAATATACTCTTAAGTTAGGCTACAGTCTGTTGGCATGCTATGTTAATTCGCAGTTCACTACGTAGCAACTCAAAGTATGGAGGCAGTTTTATGGTCACCTTTAATTTAAATTAACACAATGTCTGAATTAATCAAAGTATAGCTAGGCAAACAACAGATTGGCTTAAAGACCAAAGAGCTTTGACAATCATGTGTCTTACGTAATAACAACATTCACATCTCCCTCACGTGACAGTCGAGGTGTGCTCCCTATTCTAGGCCTTGCTCCTCTCTCTCCCATGGTGCTTTGTTCTTTAAATGACGGAAGTTGGGGAAAGAGCATGAGAGAGTACATGGGCAATGTGGACAGCATAGGGCCTAGAAGTAACCCAAGGTCTGCTCATATTTCCCTTGGAGGATTCAGTCACCTCGTCGCATCTCAATACAGCGAAGGCTTCAAAATGTAGTTCTTCAAGGAACCACATGACCACCTAAGATTATAATTCTCCAGAAAATGAAGAGGATGGCTTTCGGTTGACAGTTTGTATCACACTCCCTTTTTGTTACTACTCACCACAGTTCCCTGGTTTTCTTCTCACTTCTTGACCATTTCTTCCTAATCTCCTTTGCTTCTTCCTTCCCCTCTACTTAACCTCTAAGTATATGATAAAGACCTACACTTCAGGAGTCAGTCTCTGGCTTTCTCCTTCTCTCTAGCAACATTATCTTCCATGATTTTCTCATCCCATTCTATGGTTTCTCAGTAAACTAAAATGCCAGTTCCTAAATTCCTTTCTCTAGCCCTGTCTCCTCCGCTACCCTCAGGATTTCCACACACACTGGTCATCATATAACCAACTATGAGATCTCAACTTAGTAACTCAAACTTATCACAGACAAAACAGCACTTTTCTTCCTATAGAACTGATTCTTCCTCACTGTTTTGTCCATCCTGATAAACGAATGGTACCATCATCCAGTCAGTTGCCCAAGCCAAAATAATTTAGGGAACATCTTTGATTTATAAGTCCTTTTTTCAATCCCCATATCCAATCGGTCAGTAAAGTTTTATTAACACTACTCTTACCAATATATCCTCAACCTGCCCTTGGGAGACTGAATAATGGCCCCTCAAAGACCTTCACATTCAAATCTCCAGAATCTATGAATATCTGATATTGTATGGTAAAGGGTTGTAGTTAAGGATTTTGAAATGGGAAGATAATCTTGGTTTTGGGGGATGTGGAAAATATAATCACAAGGACCTTCATACAAGGCAGGTAGGAGGATCAGAGTTGGATCTGAAAGAGGAAAAAGAAAATAATGGAAAGAGAGGAAGAAAAGGCTCTGTGATACAGGGCCAGAGGCCAAGGAATGAGTTTGGACCTCAGAAGTTGAAAAATACTAGGAAATAAATCCTTCCCAAAAGCCTCCAGGAGGAATACAGGACTGCTGACACCTTAGACTTTTGACACTGAATTCAAACTTCTGACTGTAAGATGCTAAACTCATAATATGTAAGTCAGTAAGTTTGTACTAATTTATTACAGCAACAATGTGGCAGAAATACATTATCCAAGTTCTATTTCTGCTGCTTCTATCATAACTAAGAGGCAGTTGAGGGAACAGATTCTGGAACCAGACTATCAGCATTTGAATTCCAGCTGAGCTCCTTAACTGCTATGAACAAGCCATCAGACTTCCTGTGTCTGCTAGCTCATCTGTGAAATGAAATCATAATAGAGCTTTATGAGGATTCAGTGGATTACCAAACAATTGGAAGAGTGTGTGGCATATAGAAAGCTTCTTACATTTGCTATTATTACTGCTGTAATCCAAGCCCCCAGTACTCTTGACCAGGAGCATTTCAATACTCATCTAGTCTTCCTCCTCTCTTGCCCTTATAATCTCTTATTCATAGAGCAATAAGAATGATACAATTAAAACATAAAATCATGTAATCCTCTGATTTTAATCTTCCAGGGCTTCCTACTGCACTTAAAATCAAATTAAAATTTTGAATCAGGGACTACTTAGCTGATATGATGTGGTCTATGCTTTATCACTCAACCTCCTCCCAGTGAGCACTTCTTTCTCTCCCTCTCTCTCTCCCTCCCTCTTTCTCTCTCTCTCTCTCTCTCTCTCTCTCTCCAACTGTCCTTCTTCTGTACCCTTAAGCTTGTTTCTCCCTCAGGGCTGTTGAGTGGGTTGTTCCCCTGCCTGGAATTCCATTTTCTCAGGTCTTCCCATGACTAACCGGTTCTTGAACTTCATTCAAAGTCTCTTCCCCCAAAAAGTCTTCCTCATTATTCAAACTAAAATAGCTGCCTCTAATAACCATCTATTTATTTATTTCTTATCTCTTCCACGAAAAGAGCTCACCTTCTATCTCCATTGCTCAGCACTGTTTCTGGCATATTGTACATAATGAGTATTTCTTAAAGCAATGATAAAAAGTTGGTTGACATACGCTGAGCCCATATGTTGAGTTTTCATATTGATGAACCTCACACATATTATGAATTTTGTTGGTAGCATTATAAATTTTCCTTCTCAGCAGAAAGATTCTGCCTAAAGACAAAGTAATTTTTCAGTGATGATTATGTATGTTTCTCTTCTCACATTTCTCTGATTTTCATTGTTGCTCCTTAATTAATGTTTGGGAAATTTTTCTACAAGATGATTACAAAGTGTCCTTTAGTACCGTATGAGAAGATAAATTATATTTAACCTCTGAGACCCATCCCTTCTCTTTATTCAACTTTTTGTTTTTGCTTTGGTTATGAATGAAAAACCACATGGACTATGATATCTACATAAGATGAGGTCTGTCTTCAGAGCTTAGCCCCTCAGAGACTCATTGTTGAAAGGTATGGATGCTTATATTTTTAGAGGTTGCAAAGAAAATTCCTCAGTAGACCCCCTAGAAGTAGAGAGTAGAGCAATGTTTTCCTGGGGCTGGAGAGGGGAAGTGGGAGAGTTGGTAAAAATTGGTCAATGGCTACCAAGTTATAATTAGAAAGGAGAAATGAGTTGTATTGCACAGTAGTGGTGACTACAATCTTAGTGACTATTAAAAATAGGTAAGAGAGGGGGCTGGAGTGGTGGCTCGGCAGTTACAGCACTTGCCTGGAATGTTCAAGTACACGGGTTCAAACCCCAGCACCCATGTACACAACCAAGTGTCAGAGCAGTGAAAGCCATGTGAAAAACTCAATAAAAATTATTGATTCTCTCTGTCTCTATCTCACTGTCCTTCTCTCTTAAAAAAAAAAATAGCTAACAGAGGATTTTGTATGTTTTGCCACAGGGAAACAATGTTTGAAATGATGCGCATGTTAATTACCCTGATTGGTCGTTGAACAAGATATATGTCTTGAATCTTCACAGCAGACCCCATAAATTTGCATTTGATATGGCAATTTAAAAAGAGAGAAAAACTGAGATCCAAAAGCAAAAGGAAGGAGCATTTCACATGGCTCATAGAATTTGTCCTATGAGGTTCCCACGTAATGCTGAGCCCTAGGCGTGGGCATCTCTTTGCACAACTCTGCACCCTATGTTGCTTTTCCCCTATTTTCTACACAGCGTGAGACTATGTACAAATACAAAGAAGGTTTTTCTCAGTCTGTCTCTTTCCAGCACCTTCTCTTAAAATTTGAGACATTTTGCAGATCTACAGTGTATTTTCATATCTATGGGGTTTTCAGATGGTTAATAGGAATGTAGGTTGGGGTGGGGGTGCATCTGATAACCATTCTGTGGTCATTTTCAAAACGTGACAAAACATGATACTAGGGTTTAGGGTTAATAGGAGAAAACAAACTTAGGGTGGGGGTATGATTCACTCATTTTTCCCTGGGGACATCAACACATAACCCTGGGGTGGCCTTGTCCACATTACAAGTGCATACCTGGCATATCAGCTGACAGCCAGAGACTGCCTGCTGTTACTCAGAAGAAAAGATGGCAAGTCTGATAATCTCAGAGAACAAAGACCTTAGTTACTTCATCCCTTTTGCCTGAGGGTCTGGAATTAATTGTGTTTCTTTATACCCCATCTAATTTTACATAATCAGACTGCTCCATGGCAGCTTACTAATTTACCACCTCATCTAAGATAAGACCTTGCCAACAGCGATAACATTTAGAAAACAGACCTGCTGAGTATGGTCCTCCTCTGCCTTCACCCCCCCTGCCCCCACGCACATGCTCTACCCTGCTGGCTCAGCCTTAAAGCAGCCTCTGAAGACACAAATACACCAAAATCATTGCAGCCTCAGATGCTCACCTTTAGAACAAGAACAACTGACTGTATTCAGAGACCTATTTGACTTTCTGCAACAGGATTGTTCAAAGGAGCCAATAGAGTAGAAAGAAATAACTGGTCTGCTTTTCAGAAAGACATTGTGGTGTGTTTACCTGATACACACTTATTATGTACTTACTATGTGAAGAGCACCCCAGTAATCGCCCCTTACCTGAAGTTTCACTTTCCATAGATTCAATCACCTACAGTGAACCGAAGTCTGAGACTATTAAATAAAAAATTTTCTAAAAATCCCAGTAATAAATAATTTATAAGTTTTAAATTGCATGCTGTTCTAAGTACCACGATGAATTATCAAGTTGTTCTACTTTATCCCACCCAGGAGGTGAATCATCACTATGCCTAGTGTATCCATGTTGCCTGTGCTACTTGTCCATTAGTCATTTAGTAGCTATCTTGGTTATCAGATCGACTGGTGTGGATTCGCAGTGCTTGCTTTCAAGTAGCTTCCACATGGTAGCCTAAGGCTATGGCACAATGCCTAATCTGGGCGTTGTATCATCTCTCACCATCACAAGATGGGAAGGGACAGTTCAATAAGATATTCTGAGAGGGAGAGAGAGATCGTGTTCATGTTACTTTTATTGCAGTTCTTTGATATAATTGTTCCACTTTATTATTTGTTATTGTTAAGCTCTTACTGTGCCTAATTTATAGATTAAAATGTATATAGGAATGTACATACAGGAAAAAAGCAGAGAATGTAGGCATCCCCTGGAGGTTTTCAAATGTATCCCCACAAATAAGAAGGGACTACTCTTTAGGGGTTACCTACCTTCAAATTTGAGGTGCAGGGAGAAAAGCAAGGAAGTTGTAGTTTGTAATAAGCATGGAAATATCAAACCTCATTTATAATTGGAAAAATTATTATTGTCATGGTGTTTGGGGGTTTTGATAAACAAGTCAGTTGCATGGTCAAACTTGTTAAATTCTACTCCATTCTAGGGATGAGCAAGCAGGCTCATTATAGAAACATCTTTTAATTTGTATCACTGGAATATGGCATATAATGGGGACTTAAAGAACGAGTAACAGAGCAGAGATAACTGTGTTCCCCACTAGTCTACCAGATGGTACAGCCCTGATGTTTAACCATGCTGTAGTGTACATGTGGGGGGGGGTATACCTCTGTGTGTGTGTGTGTGTGAAGTGTGTTTGATTGTCTGAGCCTGTTGTAAGTGTGGGGTGGAGTAGAAAGCAAAGCAAAAGACTGTATGTTTCCTTTGGGCTCAGATTCCAGTTGTAGATACAATTATTTGTTTAACATAGTCACACCATATTATGTTACATTCTATGATTTATTAGTGAAAGCATGCTTTTTAAACTTCACTTTCCAAAGCAATGATCATTTCTTGACATGTTTCATTACTGAGCAATGACATAGCCATTTGTTATATTCTCAGACAATAAAATATTATCCTGCTCAAATACCTTCATGGAATATTAAACAAAATGAATGCTGTTCCCTCTTCTATGTTTATCATTCATATTAAAAGAGAAGACATAGCCTTATGTTTTCTTTACTGATAGATGAGACATTGGAAAGAATGAGCTTAGTTTACCCTTCATCCAACTGGCTTTATTTAGCTATGTCTAAAACCTCCAAGAACACTGTTAGAATATCATTTTCATCATCCAGCTTCTCAAAGGTCGTTTCTAATGTACCTTTCTTTCAAGTCATCATAAAGAATAGAATCCAAATTTCTCCTACAAATTTGTTCTTTGTCTCAACCTCAGATTCAGTTAGTTTCAGGCAGTGATAGAAATAGCATAAATTGGGAAGAGATCCAATATCAGAATTGAAGAATTTATCTTCATAGAAAGTGGTTGTAGACCAATTTTATAAATATGTTGTAAATATTTATCAGTCTACATACTGGATCTTTCTATATGCACATAGAGACCATATGAAATGTATACTCTTTACCACTAGCATGTCAAAAAACATCAGCTAGTGTGAGGGAGAGAGAGATTCCATATTCGCAGAATGATTTATATGTATCTATAGCTATGCAGATACATACATTGATTACAGAAAGGTTTTTCAAATACTACTGACTGTATGAAATAGTTAGTTATGAGAAATTATGAATTTTCTTTTGCGTTTCACCATACATATTGTATATAAAGTGGGAATATTCAGGGTTATCTTTAAAGCTAAGATGAATCATTAGTATGTCTAAGTTTTTCCAACCCTCACAAACAGACTCATTATCAGACTGAGGATAGCTTTGGTAAACACCAAAACTTTTAGAGAAGAAAATGTCAAAAATTTTTCAAAAGGGAAAATCTGTTCATTCTTTGACATGATTACAGAAAAATTCGCCTAAATAATCCAAACAACCTCAATCTTATGGTCAGATGAGTTCAATTCTACACTGATCTTTGTTCCTACTTTATTTGAACTCAGGCCAGTAGGCTAGTTATTCCATACACTGATTTTCCAATAGTTCTCAAGGGAGAAAACATTCGTTCCATCTAGTTTCAAAGGTGGTTGGGAGAATAAAATGAAAGCATATGATGATTATGATGATTGCAAGCAATGTAGTTGCAAAAAGGCTGGCTCACAGAAATGCCACACACTAGGCTTAATGCTGCCATCACTGACTTGAAATTCTTCATTTTATTTTTGAACTTGTGCTTTGCAAATGGAGTCTGATGGGACAATGAAGCGTAAGCAGAGCAGATTTGACAGGTGTGAACATCCGTCTCTACAGGCTCATGCCCACCATAACAGTGAGCACTCACAGTGGTCACAAGGGAAACTAAGACTGTGCATGGGTCAACACTACGGTCACAGTTTGCTCACCTGCCCCCAACACCTGTTCCCATAGCATCTGTACCAAAATTAACTCTCCAGTCTGTGTACTGGGAAAGGAACTGCCTGTGCTCAGACGGTGAATTTGTCAATAGATTATGTTTCCTTGTTCAAAAATCAAAGAAAAAAAACATTTAAAATATTAAAATAAAGCCTTTTCAATAAAATTTTGCAATAAAATATATCATGGCATTATCAAAAATTTTCAAAGATTTTAGTCTGTCTGGTTTTGAAAACTTTTGCAATATTGTAAAATAAGTATTTGCAGACATAGAAATTATGTTAAAAGATCATCACATTTGACCAAGACATTGTTCTCATATGAAGCTGTGGATGAACCAATCATTAACAAAACAGAAGATTTTAAACTTAATTTTTTTTATTGTGACAATGCATAAACTAGTGTTCTGAATTTTATACAAATCATGAAACCACCTTTGGTTTTTTTGTATTACTTCTACAAGTTACAGAAAATGATAACAAAAACAATAAAAGGTCATTGTATAAATTTACATATAAAATTAAATTCAGACTTACATGAAATTGGTTTGTATGAAGAGTTAAATCTTGGGGCTAGAGCGGTAGCTCAGCCATTACAGCACTTTCCTGGCACGCACGAGTACGTGAGTTCAAACCCCAGCACCATGTACACAACAAAGTGTCAAAGGAATGAAAGTCACATGAAAAACTAAAAATTGCTTGTCTCTTTCTCTCATTCTCACGGTCCCCTCTTTCTTAAATCTTTTTAGAAAAATTATTTTGCAAGAATCATTTTTGTTAGAAGGAAGGAAGTGTAGCTCTGAAATGATGTATCAAAATTTATCTCAATGTTCTAGTAGTATATAAAATAATATCGTATCAATGGAAAGATCCCTTTTTAAAATATTTAAGAATTATTTAAGATATTTCATTTGCCAAGAGAACTGACATTGCTTTCAATCACATCAATTGAAAATGAGATTGCTCAAAGTATAAATTTTCATGACCTAATAAATGAAATTGCAGAAAATTGAGTCAGAAAAAAATTCTATTAGTCAAGACATCAAATCAGTGAATTATTATTTATGTAAAATTATAACAATATAATTTCATAATTCATAAGTATATATTGCTATTAATGTAACACTATCCCTTTTATATTTTGCAAGTAACAAAATGTTTTCAAGGGAAAATTTTTTCACTCTTGTACCTTTACTTTGCTCCCCTAGATTTTTTTATTAGTGCATTATAGTTGTACATAATGATGGGATCTGTTGTCACATATTCCTAGATGCACACAATACAGCAATATAATTTGGTCACTATCCCCACCCCGCCGCACCCCTCTACCTCCCTCCTCCAATTCCCTGATCCCTTGCCTCTCTTCTGGATCCTATATTTATCAAAAAAGAAAAAAAGAAACACCACAAGTACAGTATAAGTACAGCATCATAATTCTTATTCCTATGAAGAACATTTTCATATACATGACTATAGTATACACAGTGACATACTTATCAATGCTTGGAATGTACCTTGCTTTGTTTTGGCTCCAACCTTTCCCCTTCTGCTCCCTTCCTATCATCCCTTGTTATTCTTTGATATATATTGACAATAGTTTAGTTTTTGCACAAAGACCCCTACACTTTCATTTTGCACTAGAGGACAAATTATCTAGCCAATCTTTTTTTTTTTTTTAAGAGAGAGAGAATTAATTTTCATTGAGTTTTTCACATGGCTTTCGTTACTCTAACACTCAGTTGTGTGCGTGGGTGCTGGGGTTTGAACCCGTGTACTTGCGCATGCCGGGCAAGCGTCGTAACGGACAAGCCACAGCTCCAGCCCCCTGTGTATCCAATCTTGAATACAGCACAACTCAGATTTTTTGCAACAAATTTTCTGAGTTCTATTTAACCAAAATGGGACTCATTTCAAGCATTTGAAACATATGTATGTCCTTTATCCAAAATTCTGCCTCCTGGTCATTTATTTGCGTGTCATATATAATACAATTTGACCTGTGTGTTAGTGTTTGTTTAGCCTGTGTATGGTCTCTAAAAGTCTATGCATATGGTTTGAAATCTTCCCCTACTCTGGGAATTTGCACTGCCTCTACCAGTCACCCCAAACTGCTAATGGGCCATCACATTAATGCCTTAGATTTGTGTTTTGCAAACCAGACAGGTAATATGAAATTGAGCCTTAGCCCAGGTGAAGGTGGATCTGCATAACAAACTCTCAAAGAATGTTATTTTCTACCAGGAAAGCAGGCAGAAAAAGACACGTTTCTCTGCCACCTCCTGTTTGTGAGATTTCTTCCTAGTCCCCACTTTAGGAAAGGTGACATAGCCTTCAATGAGTCCAACTCCCCACCTTGGTTCTAAGCCCACTGACCTAAATGTTCAAAACTGGCATTAGGTTAAGCAATGCTCAACAAGCCGGGGGCGGCAGCCTCGGAGACTCTTCACCTCAGTGTTCACCTTCTGCATCAGTTTGATCTTGGAAGCTGGAAGACACTCTACACACAGGATATGTCAGTGATGTTTTACACGCCATGTTTAAGTGTTTTGTAGAAGAGTCTCCTGACTCGTTGCCTGAAAAGGAAGTTGAGTTCCTATTTTCTATTGTGCAAAACTGAAGATGTTGGATTACATTTTACCCCTTCAATATTCCGATTGGTGTTTGCTGGAAAACCCCGGGCTGGACACACAGAGTAAGGTTGCAACAATGGATAAGACCTGACTCCCACCACCCGCAAAGAAATATAGTGAGAAATACAGAATCAGAACTGTAACTTTAAATAAAACATAGTAATAAAATAAAAAGCAGTAGTGCAATTATAAGGTCATGCACAGTGCAGTATGCAGCTGTGGGTTGGTGAAGACTTACAGAAAGTACCTAACAAAAAGCTCCATGAAAGGATGAGCAGAGTTAACCTGGTGTTCAGGGATGGAAGGTGGAGAGGCAGGCTGCTGTTAGAAGGGAAAAAAACGTGATCACAAACAAAATGCCCAGCAAAAGAACAGAGGTGGCAAAGTGGACGGTGGAAGAGCTGACATCCATTGGAACAGCCCTTCTGTGAAATATTTCATTAAGGACACTTAGTAGATCTAGGAAGCTAGAAATTAAATGTCCACCAGATCTCCTGATACAAAAATCATCTCCTTAACATAACCCAAAGAGACTGTTATTTAACTTCATTTTTTAAAGTTTTTTTATTCTATTGCATTTTTAAAACTGAATATCAATTGTAATACCCTGGGATAACATGAGCTTTTAACAATTCAAGCATAAAAGTGAACAGCAAATTACAAATAACTTGCAGGTATATGAAAAAATTAGCTCTGGGGAAATTAATCAAGACCCTTCTCTTGATTAATTTAGTGAGTATTAGTGAGCCCCTTAGCCAAACTGTCAAGAGAAATATTCTTGCCCCATTTGCTTTTCTGTTATCTTGATACTATCTTCATTCCAAACTTCATATGACTATAATTCTTATTAAACCAGTAATGCTCTAACTGCTTCCTTCATAGAGTGGCCAGTACTCAGTCTCTCTGCAACTATTCAGGTTTCCATCTTAAAATACAGGACTTTAACTTCAATTGCCCTGAGCCTTACAACAGAGCATTTACTGTTCATCTTAGTTTTTTTTTCTGTTGCTATAACAAAATACTTGAGACAAGATCATTTATAAAGCACAGAGGTTTATTTAACTCATAGCCTAGAGACTAGAAAGTCCAAGAGTACGACAGCAGTAGCTGGTGAACATTTTTTTTCTATCCCATAACATGTCAGAGGGGTATCTCATGGCAAGACAGAGCAAGCATATGTCATCTCAGGTCTTTCTTCCTCTCCTTATAAAGCCACCAGTCCCATCATGGAAGTCCCAACCTGATGACTTTATATAATCCAAATTAGCTCCCAAGGGCCTCAACACCAAAACCATTAACTTATGAATTTGGAGTTTAAATTCCAGCAGGAGAGCAGGAGTTTGAGAGACAACATTCAAAATTGTGCTTTTGTAAGTGGTAAGCGTACACCTGATGTTCTATTTCATAAATAAAGGCTGGACCTGTAAGAGATGAAATTTCCCAGACGCAAATAGACTCTTCCCTATGGTTTCAAGAAGGATAGTCTCCTCGTTGCCAGATGGGTCTCTCTGTAGTTTTAGGTAAAATGAAAACATTTTCTGAGCAGAGTACTCTCCACCATTCCTCAGATGTCCCCTCCTTTAAATGTCTCTCCGCTTTCCACCACACTCTACATGTTCAATTGAAGAAGGAATTGCTTCTGCATAGGGCTAGTCTTTGTTGACTTGGCTTGAAATTCTGTCTAGCTGTTTGGACTCCACTGCTTGGACTACAAATTCACTTCAAAATGGTTAGTAATGATAGATAATTGCAAAGTGCTATTATTATATATAAACTGCTATCTATTTTGTATAATTCCTTCCATCTTCAAAAAATAAAATACACTTAGACTAAGAATTATAGGCAACATTTTTCTGTAGATTTCTGTGAATAGTTAAATGATACTCAAATTATCAGAATTCATTTGATACAACTTAGTATTTATCAACTTTTCATGTTCTAGCAATGTAAACACCAAACTAATTTGTGTTTAAATATTACATGAACTAATGTAGTCTTAGAATATGAGATTTTCAGTTTTGAAGGTTTTTCTTAATGTCTTTAAAAGCAATAAATTAATGTTTTTGCTTTATTTTAAAATACTTCATCATAAACATTAGGATACTATAAATATGCTGTTTAATTTTGTCTTGAGCTATATGGACAGTCCCTTTCTCTGATCGGAAAATTATACTCCAGACAAACCAAGAAATACTATATCAAAAAGTACATGCTTGCCTACTATAATTTTTTATATTATTCATACCTTAAAGAGTCCTGAGGAGTTGATAATTGCCATATTATGTACCAGAATCTCAGAATCAGTATTCAGAATAATGAATATTACAATACAACTGAGCCATTATTAGTGAAATTTATTTATTTATTTTTTCAGGGCTGAGGATCGAACTCAGGGCCTTGAATGTGCTAGGCAAGGGCTCTGCCACTGAGCTAACCCCTTATTAGTGAAAGTTAAATACATCAAAGACATGTGGATTGGGTGGAATATTTTATGAAATTATAGGTTTTTAAAATATGTAGAATGGAACTTGGATGTACTATTTTAGATTTACTTCTCACTCTTTGATGAATGGAATATAAAAATCTAGGGGCTGGAGTGGTGGCTCAGCGGTTACGGCACTTGCCCAGCATGCACGAGTACACAGGTTCAAATGCCAGCACCCACGTACACAACTAAGTGTCAGAGGAATGAAAGCCTTGTGAAAAAGTCAATAAAAATTAATTCTCTTAAAAAAAAAATCTAGCTAGGTCCAAAATAGTCCTTAGGTATGTTGACAGGAATAAACTTTTTTAAATAAATAAATTCATGACTCTATGATGCAAAATGATCACCTATCAAAGATTTTATTTGACTCACTGATTAATGAAGAAACCAAAAAAATAAGTTATATTTTGTTCAATTGAGACCTAAAAGACCAGACAACATATACACCCATAGGAAATTCCGACATGGATTTCTTGAACAGGTACAACACTGGTGTTTTATTTAGTTTGTTTTTTTCCTTGCAATATCCTACATCCAGCCATTAGTTTTGGAGGATTTCTGGTTGCTGCTAAACTAACTAAAGCTTTTTCTAAAAGCTGTTCCTTTACTTACGCTTAATCTATCTTCCACGATGTTGGTCAGGGCAACTCATAGAATGGATAACCTCTTGTGTGACACCTGTCCTCATCCATCAGAAGAGTCACTGTGAACATTCCTATAACCAAAGATAGGTTCGCAAAAGAAAAGCAAAACAAATTTATTTAATCAAAGTTTTACATTACACAGAACTTTTAGAAATGATGAAAACCTAAAGAAAACTGTCTATTTTCATGCTTAGGTTCAATGAAGAGTGAACAGCCAGGTAGAAATGGGATTGGGCAAAAGGATGTGATTCATGTACAAGGGAACAGGGGTACCCAGTGGGACCTGTCTGTTCAGGTTCTTCACTTCTCTGTGTAGCATTTCCTCTTGCAAGATATGGTGCAGGACCCCTCTTAAATGAGGGTAGTTAAAAGGAAAAGAGAGAAAGGAGACTGTGGCCCCTCTAGGTCTTAAGGAGGAGGAGGTCTTATGCTTGGAGGAGCAGGGGTTCTAGTTTCTATGACTCAAATTTGGGAAGAGGAATTCTGGTTTCTATGATTCACTCTGCAGAAGAGAGAGAGAGAGAGAGAGAGAGGAGGGCAGAAGAATATCAGAAGAACTTTGTGTCTGAGTCCTTCCACTCTCCTTTAGTTCCAAGGACCCAGCATGCAAAAGCACCTTGTCTGGGTTCTCCTTTTCTGAGTCCCAGGAGTGCTAATGAAACAGATGCATTGAACTTGCTTGCCCATATAGGTCTCTTTCAAAATGCCTACACCCCATAATGAAATTATCAGAGACTTACTTTTATCCTAACCTTGAAGGTTATGATGGAATGGTGGGTCTTATCAACTGCAAACATGTTGAGTTATTACCTTTTCCCCAAAAAAGATCCTAAGTATTATATATATCCACATAACAGGTACATTTGTGACCTGCAAAAATTAGTATCATGGTCAGCCTTTTTTCCTCTCTGGTAAAGGCTTATTAATTATGCTTACTGAAAGTCAGAAGAAGTCCTTTGCAAAAGTAGCCTTGGACTGACCAATGATGGATTTTAGCATCTCTGAGAAGCCAATCTGGCTCTTTTTATTTGATCCTAAGAGTATACTATGGCACAAACATAATCTGCTCACTCAAAGTTAAAGGAACCAGAAAACCCAATTTTTCTTCTTTAGTCTTTCCCACCAAGACCCACCCCCAGCCCAGGTCCCTATATTCTTAAGACAACCTGGCTTTATCTGCCTCCTGGAGAGATAGCAGTAGGGCAAGGTGGGAGGCTGGTGTGGACCTTCAGGTTCATATCTCTGAGTCAGTATTTTGTGCTCCTTTTTAGTAAGACTGTATCCGTGGATGCTAAGATACTTTGGCAGTAACCGTATCAGAATATGAACCCATATAACTGGTGAGTAGCTACATTTGGCTTGCCCAGCTTGGTTATGGAATTAGAATTTCCATACACCTCCAAATGAACTCTTGAAAGTGGGCCTCAGTGAAAAAGAGGTAAAACAAAGACTACAACATACGGTTTATCTTTTCAGTAATTACATTTTCAAATGTAATCCTATACACTTTTTCCCCTTAAATAAAGTCTTGTTTAAAACCAAATGTTTCTCTGTTAACAAAGTAGGCAAATGGGAGTCCACACATGGATGCTGAGATATTTGGTGGTTTCATGGTTTGGAAAAGTTTGAATTAACATGCTGTACTTGTGGCCTTTTGGAGAATAAGGCTGTGCAAAGGGAAAAGTGGTTATGGACTAGGCTTGTGTCTTCCACATGGACAAGCTCGTTCAGGCCACACTCAGTTGCAGAATCAGCTTTTTTATTTTTTATTTTTTCCTTTTTTCAGCAAGGACGGGGGCAACTGAGCACTGTAACATATCCCACATGTCCGTAGCAGAAATGCATACTTCTTGACCAGTGAACGAACTCTACCTTCAGGCTCTGCTCGAAAGCATAAGGCTTCCACAGAGCTCTCTGTGTCTAAAGTGACTCCAAAGGGAAAACATGAATTTTTTTTTTAAGTTTTAAAACATGTAACATGATCAACAATAGTCCTGAATGATCACTTTTCAAATCTGTGTTCTGCTATTCTGGGTCAATGTGAACTTATCATTCCTTTCCAAATTCCTGAATTTTCTGTTCACCTGTCAGGAAACATGTTATTCCTTTCAAGACATCATCTGCACTAATGTCACTGTATAGCAACAGCAAGGGTCTGAGAGTAGTCCAGGACCCAAGAGACAGCTGCTGCAGACTCAGTAGTAGAAAAGCAGAGGATGCATACAAGTCTAGGTATGTGACAAGGACTGGTGTATCATTTGCTCAGTCTGCTTTTAGCCCTCCTCCGTCCTTGTTCTTCAGAGGGAGGCAAGCTGAATTATGTTTCCTAGACTTCTTGGCAACCAAGGTGGCAGGTATGAGAATTGGGTTCCACCTGGTAGATATGTACTTGCCTCAGATTTAGAGGTAAGGAAAGGAGGCTCCCTCCATGCAGATGCCCCTACCGAAAATCCAAGCCATGGAGAAGTACCTACTGAGAAGCCATTGTTCTGGTCATAAACAGTCACAGGGTCAAGTAACCAGATTCATGGACATCAAGAGGCCATTAAGGCAGGAGCAGCCTCCTGATGCCCTGCCTACATCTGTGAAGAGTTCCGTGCCTTCCTTGCCTCCCACTCCTTCAGTCTCTACTAATTGTATGAGCATGTAATTCCCTGTATTCAATCACTTTCTGTCTGAATCACTCAGAGTATTTTTTGTTTGCTTGCTTGCTTGTTTTTGTTTTTTTTGTACCAGGGATTGAATCCGGATATTGAACCACTAAGCTACATCCCACATCTGCAGCCCTTTTTTAATATTTTATTTTGAGACAGGATATCTCCTAAAGTTGCTCAGGGCCTCACCAAGCTGTTGAGGCTGGCTTTGAACTTATGATCCTCCTGCCTCAGCCTCCGGAGCTGCTGAAATTACATGTGTACACCACCATGCCTGGCTAACAGAGTATGTATGTTTCCTACATTCCACTCTGACTATTATGAAGAGGATTTCTAGTCATAAGGGAATGTTTGACTACAGAAAGCTAAAAGGCAAAATCCCCAAATTGATAAACTTCAGAATTAGAAAAGGATTGTATAGATCCTCTGTCCATTCCTACCCTTCTCATTTTAAAAAGGAGAAAATAAGAGTCAGAGTAGCTTTATGATTTGGAATCAAATGAATTGTGAAAATGTATACAAAAGATAAAACAGAGGACAAGGAAAGAGCTTTGAATCCTCGAGCATCCACCAATTAACCATGTGGCCTCAACATCTACGAGCCCCAGGTTCTTTGTAAACTTGGTATAACCAGGTTGGGATACAGCAGGCACTCAATATCTCATAGATCCATCCCCTGTCCGGTCCCAGCCGGCAGGAACCTGACGGCTCTCAATCAACGGTTGACTGGGAATGAAGTAGACCCACTGGCCCTGAGTTCTCCAAGCGCTTTATTTCTCCCTTTACCACACCTAAAGGCCTCCAAGCGCTTCTGCCTTCCCTCTTTTAGAGGCAAGGCCTTTAAAACATCCTTTTTAGAGTCAAGGCTATTCACATTTTAGAGTCCCTGTTTCTACTGCTGTACTAGAGACCCTATTTCTGCAGCCAAGGCTCTTCTTCTTCTCTTTAGTCTGCATGGGAGGGTTTTCTTCTTCTGCTTGTACTGCTACTGATCTCTCCTCTGTCTCTGCTGCTGCTGCTTCTCTGACTAGTCGCTGCTCTCTTAATTTATCTGTTACAACAACCAATAGGGATACGGTGCAAACACATTCAACCAATTGTAACAAATGAGTGGCCAAATAGCTTAGTCATGTGGTCAGGCGGTCTGCTAATTACAAGCCAGCTGGGCCCCTTAGAGTTGTTCACCACTCTTTGATATCTGGCTAGGTGTCATATTGACCTTAGTCTCCAACAATCCTCTTCTTTTGTTCCTTAGCTCATGGACATATGGTTGGAACCCAGGCTTCCTGATTATTAGAAATACACACAAAGACCAGTGAAAAGCATGATTCAAAATGTTTTTTATTCCAAGTGCACTTTTAATCTAGGTAAACAGTGCAAGAGCAACAAAAATCTGCAAAGTGACGCTTGGATCAAGACAACTACCCAATGAGAAAGAACAGTGGCAGATAAGGATCACAGTTGACATTAAGGACTGAAAATGTTGCCTCTATTGAAGAAAAATGAATTTTAAAAAGGATTCTGCTTTCTGGGGGAAACTGCAACAGGTGAAACCCAAGCTGGGCATCCATGTTTTGGCATTACCCCTGGATAACAAAGTATATATATACATTGGTTACTGATGGTTTGATAATGTTTCCCCCTCAATTGTATCTCTATATACTTCTAATAAAAAAAAATTAAAAAAAAAGATTCTGCTAGTAAAGCTTTTGAAGACCTGAAGCAAAGAAGGAAGTTGTCAAGTGGTGACAATTCATGAATGGAGATAGTTGTTTGTGATTCAGTTGACAGAAATTTGTATCAGGCAGACACAGCAGTGGGTGTTGAAGATTCCCTGTCACGCCCTACTACAGAATACATTTGAATTTTATGGATAGGGAGTGCAGAAGATTTACCTTCCAGATTTGGAATAGAATAAGATAGAAGAGAAGACAGAGCCCTAACAGTAGTCTCCTTTTAAGTTCTACTCATTCATCCAAGACCAGGATCTACCAATAACGCTAATTTGTACCCACACTCTGTCCATTTCCAAGTTTGTAAGAATGGGAGACAGAAATGAACAATGAACAAAGAGGGACATTATTCTTATTATGAAGCATCACTTCAAGGGCAATAGAATGAGTTTTAGCCTGCTTTGCTTATTTTTTATTGACTTACACCTGCCTATATCTAACTCATGCAAGACACTCAGGACCTTGATCAGTTGGGCTGGGGCTCTCCTTACATGCCTGTGGAATTCTCTCCATGCAGCCATAAGGTTTTCGCATATTCTTGAGGATTTGTTGTCTGGTTGCCTCTTCCCTCAGGCCTGTTCCCCTTGAGATGACTCACTTACAAACAACCTCAAAACAGTTGCAGAAACTCATTTTCTTCATGCATTTCTGCATAAAATTCCACAAAAACAGTATGTTCTACTGAAGATCTGGGAGGGGGGTTGGGGGGTTACAGAAAAAGCATGTGGAAAAGGTCACATTGCCACCATTTCACCTCCTCTCATCTCCCCTATCTCTCTGAGTCCCAACGCCCCACCTAGTATGCAGATCTGTTCCACTCTCCTTAGCAACCTCTCCTAAACTAGTTGGTCCAAACCCAAACATATGTTGGCTTTGGATGCCAATACAAACATTTCCGGAGTAGATTAAGGAGTTTATTTAAAAATATAAAATCTTTTAAAAGTAAATCTGTAAACTAATTGTCAATAAAGCAAGCTAAGCTCTTGGAGAAAGTGCTGACCTGGATGGGTTCAATCTAACGGTGTAAATAAAAGTAAGGGTAGAATTAATTCATCTATTTTAATAATCAAAAGGAAAATACAGGAGCCAATTAGTCTATCTAGAAACATTTCCAACAGTGCAATAAATTAAAGTTCTTATTGTGTATTCTCACTAAAAAATAGCCCTTATATATTTCTCTTACTTATTATATTGAACAAATGTCTTGAGCATCTATGGTGTTCTAAGCACTGTTCTAGACACACAGAATACATTTGTATAACAAAAAAATACAAACAGATACATAAAATAAGGTCAGAGCTAGAAAGAAAATGAAGCAGAGAAATATAACATAGTACAACTGGATAGGTTGTGTTAAGTAAGTTGAGATGAGATGGTAAAGGAAAGCTCTCTGAAGAAGGTCCTATTACACAATGATCTAAGCAAGAAAAGTGCATGGAGGACAGAGTTCCAAAAAACAATGATGGAAATAGTAGAGGATGTGAGCAATAGAGAGCAAAACAGTCAGTGGAAGGTGAGGAAGAAGGAAGAAAACAGGTAATGGGAAATGAGATCACAGACATGAGCCCAGATCATCAAGAGTCCTGTGGGTCATGGGGAGCAATTTAGATTTAAGTACATCACCATGACTGTATTTGAAACCATCTGTCAAGCATTTTTTGGCAGAATCAGAAATAAACCTATCCAGTTCTTATTTTTAAATTAGCTTTAATATGAAAATTGATATATGACATTATAATTAAATAGGAAGTTTAGAAAGTGCACAGTTTGTATTATGGTTTAGGTCTGAAATGCCCCCAAAGGCCCATGTGCAGAAGGCATGGTTATCAGCCTGTGGCACCACTGGGAATCAGTGAAACCTTTTGGAGATGGGGCCTAGTGGGATTCTTCCATTCACGGGGCATACACTAGAAGGGGGATTGGAAGCCTTCTTCCTCTTTCTCTTTCCCTTTCTTGATTTTTCACTGCCATAAGGTGAGAAGTTTCCTCTATCACACACTCCTACCATGATGTTCTGCCTTACCATAGGCCCAAAGGCAACAGGCCAAGTAACCTGGTATTGAAACCTCTGAAACTAGGAGCCAGAGTAAATCTTACCTCCTAAGTTTTTTTTTCAGGCATTTTATCATAGCAGCAAAAACCTGACTTACTCAGTATGCCAGCAGGCTCTGTTTCTACTTACTGATGTATTCTTGACAGCATTTGTACATCATTAGAGGTTAAAGTGTATATTCTTGTAGTTATGCACTCTTTAATAATCAACTCAGGGTATTTAAGCAATTCATCATCCCAAAGATTTGTCAATTCTTGTGATGAAAACATTCATAAAATCCTCTCTTCTATTTTGAATTATACAATAAAATGATGTTAACATACTGTCAACATGACAATGTTGGAATTATCTGTTGCCATTCTTCTGAAAAAAAATATATATATTCTGTAATGATCAACTGAAGATATTTAAATTATTCATTATCTCAAATATTTATCAATTCTTTGTGATGAGAACATTCAAAATTCTCTCTACTATTTTGAATTATACAATCCCATATTCACAAAAACATCCATCTACATAACAGAGCACCTGAACTCATTCCTCCTATCTGACTGGACTTCATACCCATTGACAAACCTTTCTTCATTACATCTACACCTCCTCTCCCCAGGCTCTGGTATTCCACAGACTCTGGTAATCACTAATCAGCTCTCTACTTCTATAAGTTTAGCTGTTTTTGGACTCTACATGGGTGACATCATGCAGTGTTCCTCTTTCTGTGCAAGGCTTTGTTAGTTCTAAGATTTTGATCTCCAGATTCATGTCCTTTTTACAGCTAAATAGTATGCCATCATGTATTTATTCCACATTTTTTATCTATTCACTGTGAATGGACTTCTCAATTGATTCCATTGTGGATTAATTCCATGATTCAGCTATTGCGAATAGTGCTATAATAAACATGGGAATGTGGGTGTTTCTTTGATATATTGATTTCATTTCCTTTGGTTATATATCCAGTAGTGGGATTGCTGGATCATATGGTAATCTCATTTTTAATTTTTAATGTTGTTTTTCATAGTAGACGTATTGATTTATATTCCCACTAGTGAAGAAATTAAGGCTCAAATAAGGCTACATGAATTGAATACTTTTATATAGGTAGTATGCAACAACACACCTACTCAGACTCCACAGGCAGAACAGAGCGCTCACAGAGCTTGGAGGAGGCAAGTTTGGTTTTGAGTATCAGCTCTACTACCATCTTTTATTTTATTTTTTGAGGTTTTATTTTTTATTTTATTATTTTTATTATATATTTTGAGGTTGTTGATTAATATAGGGCTAATAAGTGAGGGTATGATTAAACAGGAGATCGGAATGCATAGTCTAGCTTGTGGCTGTAATAATAAATCCCAGTTTCCTTCCCATTCTCCTTTAATTGTTGATCCATAACCTTTCATCCAATGGCATGGCACTACCTCTATCATCAATGAAACTAATTAACAGATAATTCTGCTTTCTCTGCCTAATCTTGGTCTGTGTTTCTCAACAGGACACCAGCTTCATTAATATACCCTGACTGGGATCCACCCACATCCAACAGGCAGAGAGAGAAAACTTTCTTTCCCATGGCATCAGAGTCTACTGGTATCATTTTCTCTCACTGACTTCTGAATTTCTATTTGCCTCTTTGAATCTATGGCTCTTGTTGATGCCTTCACTGGGCTCCCTAGCATTAGAAACAAAGCAAATTTTCACGTCTTGGTATGGTCAGGACTTTTGAAATAATGTGGGTCAAAGCATGAGTGAATGACAAACAAAACTTAGAAGTTAAAAATAATAAATCAGTGAAGATGTAATTACAAGTTTTTCTCCCCTAAAGTCACATGTTCCTATTTCAAAGGGTGCGACACCCCAGGTACCTTCCTCTTCTCTACTCAGAGAACAAAAGTTTCTTTTCCTTACATAGGAGAACAAAAGACACCTGTGCACATGTTCCCATATGAACTCTAAGATTCATAATATCAGGGTTCCTCTGCTCTCTGCACCTAGGTAGCATCTGCCTTCATCATATTATCCCAAAAGAGAGATGGGCCATGTGGAACAGGTGCTAAGATGGTCTATAAGTAATCCACCTGCCTCTAGTCTAGAAACCTTGCCTTTACTATAAGAATAAAACAAATAAATGTAAATTCAAAGTATGATCTGCAAGACTTGACTTTTTAGACTTCTTAGAAGTCTGAAATATCCTGCAGACTCCATTCCTGCTTATTAGAATATTATTATCATCTGTGGAATCTTCTCAAATGAAAGCACAAACTTCAGCTCAACGGTAGTTTCAACTCTGATTAGGTAGGGTTAAATGAAGGAAAGCAATTTGCTTGTCTTGTACACTGGAGTTAAGAGCTCAAATCATATCCTAAATTTTTATTTAGGAAGAACAGGAAAATTGTAAGTTGGAGGAAAGCGAAGGGTAGAGAGAAAGTCACCAAAGTCATCAGCCACTAGTAAACACAGTATCACAATACAGCACTTCACTTGTTCCACTGTTTAGGAATGCAAAGGAGATGCCTCAGACCATCCACTCGTCCTTTTGGACATTATACCTTCAATAACAGAACAGTTGGAAAGAATATTTAAAAAAGAAAACAAAGTGTTTCTTGCCCTCCCAAACTTAGTTCTGCCATGATCTTGGCATCAAAAAAGTCTCCTTGTTTCAATTGCAATTAAAATTTTCAAGTTTTTGGCAGCTGACTTTTCCTGCATGTGAGTTTCATAATCATCTTCCTGAGCCAAAATTGTCTTCATTGAAAAGCACCCTTCAGGTCAATCTCTATAGTTCTTAGTCAGAGACTTTGGTAATACTTTCAAAAGTGCCCTAGATCCAGGTCACCATGAGATGGTCTGATTTCATACAAATGAGTCACAACAGCAAGAACACCAGTGAGTGAAACTTGAGCTGACCTGTGACTGATCCACTTCTTATCATTCTGATGAATTCACATTCATAGTATAGCTTTGCCCTCAGTCTTTAGGCTTCTGGTTCCCTTCTAAACAATTCTTGGTTGTCCTTTCACATAAAGCCTAGATGGACCCTGCTACTCAACTGTGCTACTTCTTTCCAGATCCAAAGCACAGCCTGCTGCCCTGTTGGTATCCCTTTGCAATCTACTCTGTCTGGTCCTACTTCTCACTGCTCAATCCAATTAGTTCAGCCTTTCACAAAAGTGAAAACTCAGAAAACCTGATTTTTTAATCATCTCAGAGGCAGATTTATTCTATGATTTTGGACAAGTCACTCAACCATTCTGATCTTTGTTCTTCCACCAGCATGGGTTTTCAGGATACAGCTAACCATGTTTCCAGGGCTGGCTTTCAGTAAATTGTAAAAGTCTTCTGGAAGGGTTAGTTTATGCAAAGCAGGCAAATTCCAACCTTGATGAGGTTAATCCCTTCATAAAATAGGATGAAAATACTGAGACACTAGGTTTCAAGAGGACAAAATCTGACTTAGCGAGATTGTTCTGCCCTAAACCTCAGCCAATATCATAGCTGCCCCTGATGGCTTTTCTCTGTTAGCACAGTGGCATTAAAACTAGCAAAGCATAACAATTTCATGGGGCAAGTGACCAGTGTACCAGTGTACACATTCTATTCCCAGTTTTAATTTCCTGAGCAGCAATAGAATAAAGCATTAGTGTCCTGCCATTTTGAGGTGTCTACGGGATTGAAAATACCAATAAGTATAATTTACCAGAAGAGGCTTTTCAAAGGTGGGCATGATCATTTATGCCTATGACATTTAGCAGTTTGTCTGCAGGGAAAACCAGCTTATACCCCAATTGGTAATGACCACAGTCTCTGTTGTATAAGGCACACTTTTCCAATTGCCCACTCGGCTTTGCTGTTAAAATAGACAGCACCAAGATAATCCCATTCACTTATATCAATCTTAGAAGAGTGTGTTGTATTTAAACACATGGCAAGACTCTTTTATCAGCTGCTTTATAAGCCTAACATTCCCTTCCCACCCAGAGTGGCCAGTTAATATACCAGAGCTAAATTTTTGGAGAATTACTCTACCATATGGAAGTAGCAAATGAAGAACATAAAAAGCAGAAAGAACTATGCCCTAGTGTATAGTGGTCTCAAATTCACTCATTACTCATATGAATGTAAGAAACACAGGGAACGGTTGAAGGTCATTGGGGTCCACAGAGGCCACTCCTTCACAATAAGTTCTTTTTCCCCCCTAGGGCAGCATCTAATTGCTTCTGTGCTGCTTACAATTGGGCTTGGGATTCTGTTCCAAATATGTATTATTCTCAGGGAAAAAAATTCTTGTGTCTGTTCTGCATTTAGGTATTTGGGTTTCAAACACTATTGAAGTTGTTTGAAGACAAGTTCCTGAGAAGAGGTAGTGCACAGAGGAGTTTCAATTCTGCTCTGCAGGAGGCACCCTCTCTTTCTGAAGGAGAAAAAGAGCTACTTTTAACCCCAAGGTTTGTTAATCATTTTCCATGAGGGAGGTGCTACTGGAAAATGGTGGCGAGCAGGGGCAGTCAAGTGGGATAGAAACTTATGAGAAGAAACATGTTCCTTGGTTCTCAGGGCAATAGAAGGGTGGAAAATGGCCTAGCTATTACATACTTCCTAATGATTAAAGTCCATTCTCTCTCTCTCTCTCTCTCTCTCTCTCCTTTTGTTTTCTTTTTGGTTTTAATATGCAGAACCCACTAAACTAAAAAGTATCTTACCTGGGATGACTTTATGAGACTCTGCTCTTCCTTGTTCTGGGAAACTTTCCTGTTTCTTCGGGACAATTCTAGGCCTAAGAGGTCTGGGAACTTAACTGCAGTGAACACCTCTGCATCTCAACCCCAAATCCTTTACTGCCCAAAGAGCCAAAATCAGCAGTTGCTAAAACTAGGGAAATGAGAAGAATAAAACTTGTTCAACCCTCAAATAAATTGCAGCCTTGTCCAGAAGGTAATAATCATGCATATCAAGCAACTAATTAAAAATGCATGACAATATATTGACACACTATAAATAAGCTCTGAACTCACTAGAACCAGGCAAATCTAAGCCCAGATCTCAAATTTCTGTAAGCTACAACTAAGAAGTGTTACAGGATCTCCTCCTAGCTATACTTAAAGTTGGGAGGGGGTTGTTTGTTTTGTTTTTTGTTGGTTGTTTCGTTTTTATTTATTTCTTTTTTTTTCTTTGCTAACCTATTCATTCTTAAAAGATCATCAAGAGCCATACTTGCCATACATTCTTCACCTAGTGAATAGAATCACAAACATTCTGGGGTATCACAATATGCTTTATTTAACTTCTAAGATTCCTTGGGGGGGGGGCTTCATATTCTGTTATATGTAAGGCAGTGATGTTACCAAGCAAAAATGGATTTTTTTAAAAATATTTCAGTGCAATAAGGCATTATGAAATGATGCCTTCCCTTCCTGGGACTGAACATTAATCATCGAATGAGCTGGTCTGTTCTTCCTCAAGGCCAGATTTGATCCATGGAAAGCATTATTCTTAACTCATGAGAGCTGGACCATGTTTGACCACCATGGGCTGCCTGAAAAACAGAATGGCATTTTCAAAGGGTGCTATTCATTACTTCACAAATCCTCCAGTATGTCTGCCTTGGGTTTATTAGTTCAGTGAAATTTTGATGGATTTTAAAATATATATAAATAACTGTAGTGAAATGTGTACACAGTTCTCACCCACACGTGAACTGAAAGAAATTAAGACATAAATGCTCAGAGCACAAACACACCCACTGGCTTTGTTGGGTGGGATGATGATTTCACTCTTGGAAGCCCTGTTCCTCTTGGATAGGCTTCTGTTTTTTTTTTTTCTTTTTTCCTTTTGTATTCAAAAGGGTAAGATAGAGTAGCTTCCCACAGACTTATACCTCTATAACCACCTACAAAAAAAGAGAAGGTTGGAAATAAAACATGACAATTTCAGTCAAGGCAAGGTGGAAAGATTTATGAGTTTTCTGTTGACCTTTAACCCAGCAAGTTTGATCATGCAAAGAAGGCCAACTAATATCTACTGACACCATGTGGGCCGACAGTTGAGATAGTAGGAAAAGGGAGACAGGTGAGAGAAAGTTAAAAGTAACAAGAAGAAATGAGGAAGAAGAAAGAAAGACAAAATTTTTTAAAAGTAAGAAGGAATAAAGTTGTGCCTGCATTCAGAAGTTATGAATTAACAGCTTCCAATTCAGATTCTGTTCCCCAGACCCTGGATTTGGGAAAAGGGATGAAGTATATGAATTATCTTTACTTCTAAGATCTTGTAGTTCATAAAATTTATCTGTAACTTCTTAGTAGTAGAAGAAACCTCAGAGAATAACCAGTTCAAATTTCACATTTTACAAAATGAAGAAATGATGATTCAGAAAAGTAAATCTGTTTTTTTAAAGACCTCTCAGCTGAGTAGAAGAGCCAAGGCTAAAATCCAGATCTATTGCCAACTCATTCTTCTTTCTTTCTTGATTTTTATATACTCCTCCCACTTTACACTTTACTTCACACACACACACACACACACACACACACACACACACTCACATTTGCACTTCTGCTTTAAGCTTGTGAAACAGGAGTTCTCCATCAGTTAGGATAGGATGACAAGAAAGATCAAGGAATATATGTTGGCTACCAAATGCTTGCAAATTGAATGCAAATTCTATGGCATTCCCAGCAATCACATAGACTTCATTGTGACCTGGGGGAAACTCCTGAAGGAATTCACCTGTTTTCATCTCCCTGAATCCACCAAAGCAACACAAAACAATTCCGCTGTGTGAATCCACCCTGTGGGGAAGCATGAAGCTGTAGGGGGTGGTGGCATTTCCCAGGAGGACTCTTTTTTTTACAGCAGTCATGCTATTGTCACCCCTACAGGCAAATGGTCATTTCTTTTGTTAGAATTTTATTCAGTGAGCTTTCTCCATACCACTTAACAGATATATAAACCTCTCCAGTTGGAATACTTGACTTCTTGGGCACCAACCCTCCTCCCCACCCCCTTGTTCCTACCCTCCTATCCTTTCACTCCTTACACACTCCATCCTTTATTTTCAGCATCAGCATAAAGGCAAACCTCATTTTGAGATAGGATCAGTGTTAGTGGTAAGGATGAATTTACACAACTGAATCTAGATGTGTAACATAGTGGAGATCTTGTGCAATGGTGTACATCTTTAGAAACAGAATATTTAATGACAGGGCTGGAGTGGTGGCTCAGCGGTTTGAGTGCTTGCCTGGCAAGCACAAGGACCCGGGTTCAAACCCCAGAACCACGTACACAACTGAGTGTTGGAGCAACTAAGGCCATGTGAAAAACTAAATAAAGTTGTTTCTCTAAAAAAAAAAAAAAAAGAATATTTAATGACAGAAGAGCAACTCTGGACCAATCATGGTGGCACACACCTGTAATCTGGAGACTGAGGAAAGAGGATCACAAGTTTGAAGCCAGCCTTAGCGACTTAGCAAGGTCCTAAGCAACTTAGTATGACACTGTGTCAAAATAAAAAATAAAAAAGGGGGTTGGGAATGTGGCTCAGTTGTTAAGAGCTCTTGGGTTCAATCCCTGCTGGTACCTAAAAAAAAAAAAGCAAGAAAAATCCAGATGTGGTTTCATGTGCCTGTAGTTCCAACTACTTGGGAGGCTGAAACAGTGGGATTCTTTTTTTTTTTTTTTTTTTCAGGATTTTTTAAAAATTTTTTTTAATTTTTGAACAACCATACAAGTTTAAAATGTGTATAGATTCTGGATATATTACAATTACCCCCAGGAGTGCCCCCCCCCGCCAATTATCCACCCTTATCCCTCCCTTCCCTTTCCCACAATAGCTCCAAAAAAGGAGTGGGATTTCTTAAGCCCAGGAGTTTATGACCAGTCCGGGCAATATTGTGAGACTCTATCTCTAAAAGTAATAGAAGAACAAAAGTACAGG
>PVKS010010262.1:0-60839 GCA_004027875.1 Aplodontia rufa
GTGGGGAGGGTATTTGAAGATCTCCTAGGATACTGGAGAATGGGAATATAGGGGAACCATCTCAGAAGCGATGTTATTCCTCCACAAGGTACCTGTTTAATGCAAGAGTTCTTCTGGGGGAAACTGCAACAGGTGAAACCCAAGGAGATCATCCATGTTTTGGCATTACCCCTAGATAACTATGTATATATACATTGGTCATTGATGGTTTGATAATATTTCCCCTCTCATTTGTATCTCTATATACTCTTAATAAAAAAAAAGAAATAAGATCAATACAGTTTAAGTTTACCTGGAAAAAACATTAGTACATATTCACACTTTCTCTCAGAGAGTTATACAGTATGCTGCTTTCAGTGAAAGTAGTTAAAAGGGGCCTTTATTATCTTGGTGTTGACCAAACATGTCACTGGTCCCCGTAATGATAATTGCGTATGAATTCTACTAAGTAACTGAAATATGGAATATTCCTTGGATGCCATGGAAAGACACGCATGTTCCAAACAGTGCAAACTTTGAAATTAATGTGTTAGCCTCATCAGTGCAATGTAAAGGAGTCCGATGGTTTGTCACATCCTGGGATATATCCTCTATGGTAAAGGACAAGGTTTTGTACCTTAAACCCCCTTCAGTAATTAAGAAGCATACTATTTGGGGGGAACTCTTGGATATTGGATCAATTTATAACACACTTGAGACCTGTGCTCTGTGCTTTGATCGAGTGATTCATACATGGTTCACTCTCCATTGAGAGGGGATTTTCACTGGAAACTCTAATATATGAGTTATATACTGCATCATTTGTGCTGATAAGCCAGAGAACATTCCCTTAATGCATAAAGCAAGATAAATCTTTGGGCAGCAAAAAATTGTCATATTTTTAGTCAGTTTTATGGTCATTATGACAGAATATCTGAGAAAACTTTTAAGAAGATAAGATTTACTTTTACTTACCATTTTGAGATTTTAATCCATAGTCACTTGGCCCCATTGCTGTGAGCTTTTGGTAAAGCAAAACATCATGGTAGGGAGAGCACAGTAAGGGAAATCTGCTCATCTCCTTGTATTTCCTGATAGCCACAGGGGAAAAGGGACAGAGAAGAAGAAGAAGGAGAAGAGAAGAGGAGGAGAAGGATGAGGAGGAGCAGGAGGAAGAGGGGGAGGGAGAGTTAAGGGAAGGGGAAGAAGGAAGAGGAAGAAGAAGAGATCTCGGACCCCCTTCTAATTATGCCATCAAATTGCTAATGATGTTACAGTACTCATGATCCAATACTTTCTCAAATACTCCATCTCTGAATATTTCTGCTTTGGGGACCAAGTCTCAGATTCACAGTCTTTGGGGAACATCCCAGATCCAAACCATAAAGCCAGGTGAAAATTACCTCCCAGGGTAATTCTTGTCCTTTTGAAAAGATTGATTACCTCAGTACAAATTGACTCTGAAATCAGAGTTGCTCATCATTAGCTGTATATTTAGTATTTATTAACTTTGAGGAGGAAGAGTAGCAATTCCTCTCATGATGGAAAAATTACATTTGAAATCTATCCTGCTCAGGTCCTAAGTGAACAACACTGTCCCTTCCTCAATCACAATTATTGCTTTTTGGTGGCTTCTTCATAAGCAGTTGAGGGAGGGGGGAAATATTTTGTCTTGTTCCACACATGGATCAGCCTGATATGGTGAAGTCACCTGAAGTTGAGTTCTTATTATAGTGAAATGTGGAAATCAGTCCAGTTGGAAGACCTTCAAGCAATATGCTTGATGATCAAGTGTGAATGGAAGGCCATTTTATCTAATGGAAAATATGCCTAGATATGTAGACAATGGCTAAAAATTTAGCCATTTTGTTAGCAAAATTATAAAACAAACGTGAGAATGTAAAAGGCATGCAAACAGAACTATGAATACTTAATGCTTCGTGTCAATGCCCATCAAGAAAATGTCTACCTTGGAGATTATGCTGAATAACTACATACTCATCAGCCTTTGTTTATTTTCTGTTTTCATGGTCCTCATGTCTATCTTTCATAATTTTCTTCCTTTAGGTAAATCCAATCTCCCAATGACACTCTAAATATGATTGCATAAAGATTAAATTTTTGAAAGCCATCATGTCTTTCTAGGATGCTCATGAATGCATGATATTTAACAGCATAGATATTCTATATTTGAAACCATTTTCATTTAGTATTTTTACTAAATTTTAGTATTTTTACTTGTTTCCTGAGTTACAATGCACTGTTAAAAACTCTAATGCCAGTTTTTTGCTCTTCCTTTTACATTACATATTCTATTTTTTCATTTGCTTTTCTGTATGTAAGTTTTTAAAATCTTTTATATTTGATATTTTGAATTATAAATAAATATAAGGTTTTGATGGCCTTTTTTAAAAATAAAAGAATTTTAATGTTAATATTTTACTCTGAGCATTCAGTGGAACTTAATAATGTAGAAATATATGACCTTCAATTCCATAAAGTTTTATTTCTTTCATTGTTCTCTGCTATTCATTTTCCTTATTCTTTTCTGGAATTTCTATTAATTGAATGACTGTGTTCCTGCAGTGATCCTTTATTTTCTATTTCCTTTTATACCTTTTTCAACTCTACATTTTTCTCTCTCTTCATGATAATTTACTCAGTTTTATAATTAAAATCAATTGTTTTAATAATTATTTTTAACATAAGCTCTTTCTTCTACTAAATTGCTGTATTTAAATTACATTTTATTCCACTTCTAAGAAGATTACTTTTCTTTGACAACTTTATATTTCTTTGACTTTGTCCTACGTCCTCTTGGCTATCCACTCATATTTAAAGGAGATAGAGTGAGCAGCATTAGAGTTGTGATCTGCAATGTTTGTGTTGTTGTGTATTCTTAGACAATTACAATTTTTTTTTAAAAAAAGTTAAATTTGTCTTTATTTTTTAATTTTTATTAAGAAATTTATTTGTTGAACAATTAAACATGCTTCTAAAGAAAAATATAATATATATATATATATATATAAATTCTGAATATTAGATTTATCCCCACCAAGACCCCCCAATTATCCATCCTTATCCGTCCCCCTCCCTCCTTCCAAAAACATCTCTATAAATGCCTTCGGTTGTATGTCGTTACAGCTTTTCAGGATTTAAATCATGAGAATTGACCCCCTTTCTTAATTACAAATTTTAATACCCATTTTGCTTGTGTTTCTGTCAAGTTTCTGAAAAGGCAGATTTTCCCAAGAACCAACATGGGAAAGAAGATCAGGGATCTTCCTCTTATGCATTATTTTGAATAATGTCTCATGCATCTGTTGATGTTCTAATGCCCCCCATAAACAGCTTCTTTGCTTTAGTTCATTCAGTGAATAAAATTAGATTTCTTATTTAGATATTAGAATATTAGTAGTCACCAGAAACCAAAGAGTGGAATCAGAAACATGAGTATCCATCACCTCATTATATAGTCTTTTTCCAATCCAACTACTATCTGTGCCTTTCCAGCCTTCTTACCTTTAAGGTATCTCATGATTCAATAATAAGCAATCATTAATATAATCAAAATAATGATGCATCAAATAAAAAGTAAGAAAAAGTAAGCCAGCAATATTTTCTTTGTGGAAAATCTGCTCAATGGGATCTTTTTTTCTCTTTGGATATTGATAGATAGATACTAAATATAATCATATAATTGGTTGAGTGACTTCATAATTTGCCTTCTATGTAGTGAAAATGTTAAAGCAATTGCTTGCAAAAAAGGATTTGAAAATGCATAAATAGAGTAGAAAAGAAAAAAAAATTGTGAAGCCATACTATTTTTAAAACTAGAAACAAGATTTTATGGACTTATAAAAAGATTGCAAGTAAAAAAAATCAGCATTTGCTTCTATTCTCAGTGATTATGATTAGATAGACATTCTTGACCATTAAAAATATTTTACAAATGTACTGACATACATTTTATTTTATTGATGTCACTCTAATGGTATCTAATTTGATCTTTTGCATTTAAGGGATAAAATATTCTGCCTTCAGCAAATATACAAAATATCCCTATCCTCAAACATAAATTCTAAATTTAAAAAGCTCAGTCATCATAAAAATAAATAAAAGAGACCTCTGTGATAATGTGGCTTTTGGATCATAATTTTCATTTTTACATGTTAGGAAAAATGAAGCCTGAGAAGTAAAATCTGATAAAAAATACACATTAAATCATAAAACAGTAACTTCACAATATACTCCTCTATCCAGTATACCAAAGTGTCTGTAAAATATTATTTTTGTATCGTACCTCTGACTTTCATTATATAAACCATTATGTTACTTCACAAGAGTGATTAATATCCTTCCATTGTCTTTTTTTTTTTTAAGAGAGAAGGACAGTGAGAAAGAGAGAGAATCAATTTTTATTGAGTTTTTCCACATGACTTTTATTGCTCTGATACTTAGTTGTGTATGTGGGTGTTGGGGTTTGAACCTGTGTACTGGTGCGTGCCAGGCAAGCGCCATAACCAACGCTCGAGTCCCCTTCCATTGCCTTTTAATAAACATTTGCTAATTATCACGCATGTTTACACTATCAAAGTCATATCTTTAATAGAAAAGGCAATAAATGTCAAGTGGAGACCCTGCACAAATATTTGAATTGATCATTAAAAAAAAAGAAGAAAAAAATTAAGGAATCTTCAAAAGTTGAATTTCCACCTCCACCTTCTTCTACTTTAGAACATTCCACTTCCTCTACTGAGGAGAGATTAGTCACCACAGCCCAGTCAGAGTAATGTAAGTGCTCTCAGTCACATGTTCCACATGGACTGCACTAATCAGCATAGGTTAAATAATGAAAGTTTTAATATTTAATATGCCTTCCTAGGACAATGGAAAGATTCAGTATCAAATTAAGAATCTAGGTGGCACAAAGAAACCAGAGTAACATCTTGTGTCTTCTGGGAGGATCCCTGCAGCAGATCCTACTTTGTTCATCATGAGCGCCACAGAGAAAAATAGTATCAAATACCAAATATCAAATACAGGTGGAATTTGAAAGGGCCACAAAAATGTCAGCACAGCAGGCTTTTAGATAATCTCTATAGAAAGCACATATTTTAAACAACTCCAGTACAAATTAATGCTTGGAATTATCAACATTTCACAGTGAGATTTACATTAGCGGGGCATAGGACCGAAGAATGCCTAAGCCAAACAACTCTGTTGTGCCTTTCAATGAGACATTCACGTATTTGACAAAAATATCTATAGATACATTTGTATTTATCCCTCCATAATGTTCTTCGAATTTTTATTCAGAACACATAAATAACATGAAAACTAGGTTCATTTTGAGACTCATGCTTTATTTATGATTCATTTCATACATGCATTTTTAAAATAGGAGTATGTGAGTTCGGTTCAAAAACATTTATTTTACTGATCTCTCTACTTTGAATGAACTTTCCACTAGATACTGTGAAGAAAAATGAATAAGAAAGAATCTCTGTAGCACACAGTTGCTTAAATTCCATTAGGATAATAAACACATACTATATTTTAATATTATGTGGTAGATATAATACTATACAAAATATGAGAGGAAAACGAGGAAAGCAATCTGCATATTTATGGAAAGGTCTTTGAAGGAGGTGTCCTCTAACATAAGTCCAAGAGTAACATTCCTAACTAATGATAATTTAGCACCCCTTGATCAAATTTCCCCCATCCCTTCCTCCCTACACTCCTCATCCTCTAGTAACTCTCATACTCTCAACTTATGAAATCAACTTTTGCAGATTTGATTTGTGAATGAGATCATATGCTACTAACTTATTTTTCTGTGACTGGATTATTTCACTTAATATTCTCCAGCTCCATCCATGTTGTCACAAATGACAGGATTTCGTTCTTTCGTATGGCTGAGTTGAATTCCATCACAGTTGCGAAGCACATTTCTTCATTCACTTATCGGTTGGTGGACACTTCAGTTGTTCCCATTCTTGGACACTGTGTGTATTGCTGCAATAAACATGGGAGTACAAGCATCTCGATGACATTCTAATTTCATTATCTCAGGATATATACCCAGTAGCAGAATTGATGGGTCATTACACAAGCTCTATTTTTAACTTTCTAAGATGCTCCTGTGCTATTTTCCATAATGATTGTACTAATTCACACTCTGACCAACCAATAGGGTACATGGGTTCCCTTTTTCTCCTTATCCTTGTTTGTACTTGTTGTCTTTCTATTTTTAATAGCAGTCATTCTTAGTAGAGTGAGGTGATATCCCGCTGTGATTTTGGTTCACATTTCCTTGATGATTAATATTGTTGAGCATTTTTAATGCTCTTATTTGCCTTTTCTATGTCTTTTTTTTTCTTTTTGAGAATAGTCATGTTAGCTTTGCTGCTTGCCCATTTTCTATTCAGAGTACTTTGGGCTTTGAATGTTGAATTGTTGGAGTACTTCCATATTTTGTATATCAAGCCTTTGGCACGTATATTGTCTGCAAATATATTCTCCCATTCTGTAGGTTGTCTCTTCACTTTTGTTGATTGGTTTCTTTGCTAAGCAGAGGCCTTTTAGCTCGATGTGGTTCCATTTGTCTGTTTTTGCTTTTATTTTGTCCTATACTTTGGGGTTCTTCTCCAAAAACAGTTTCCATTCCAGTGTCCGGGAACATTTCTTCTGTGTTCAACAGTTTAATATTTTGCTTTTATAATTTTAGTCCATTTTGGGTTGATTTACGTAACTGGCGAGACATAGCAGTCTAGTTTCATTCTTGTGCATGTGGACATCTTACTTTGCCAGAACCATTTATTGACAAGACTGCTATCTCTCCAATGTATCCTGAAAATCAGCTCCCAACAGATGCACGGGTTTACTTCTAGATGCTACTCCATTCCATGGAGCGTAAGTATAGACACTTACGACACTATCACGCTGTTTTGACTATTGCAGCTTTGTAGGAGGGTGATTATAGAAGAAAATAAGATGTGCTTTATTTCAAAAGAACAGAAAGAAAGAATTTTTAATTTTATTTTTCATTTTTATTGGTCTATTATAATTAAACACAAAAGTGGGATTCATTCCGTCATACTTACGTATGCACAAAACATTTTTATCAATCTCATATCCCTTTACCCTCCTCTTCTCTCTCCTCCAAATTACTTGTTCTAATTTACTGATCTCCCTTCTATTTATTGCTATTATTTAAATCAGTACATTATATTTATATACAAAAGCAGAATTATTTGTGATATGTTTATACATGAACATAAGATGATTTGGCATATTTCATTCCCCAGACTTCCCCATGACTTTCCCTCCTCACTTCCTCTTGATCCTTTTTCTCTAATCTTGTGGTCTCCCTTATATTTAGATAAAATCCTCTTATTTAAAATTCTCTCTCCTCTCTCATTCTCTTTCTCTCTTTCTCTTGCTTCCATGTGTAAAAGGAAATTTTTGACTGTTGAATTTCTGAGCCTGCATAATGTTCTCAAGTTCCATCCCTTTCACATCAAATGACCTAATTTCATTCTTTTTAAAATGCCTTTTAGTTCTTTGTGTATTCTGGATATTAGCCCTCACCTCACTCCTTTTAGAGTGGCAAAAGTGAAGAATACAAACAATAACAGGGGCTAGAGCGGTGGCTCAATGGTTACGGCGCTTGCCTTTCATGCCTGAGTACGCAAGTTCAAACCCCAGCACCCACGTACACAAAAAAGTCGGAGTAACGAAGGCCACATGAAAAACTAAATAAAGTTGACTCTCTCTCTCTCTCTCTCTCTCTCTCTCTCACTGTCCCTCTCTCTTTAAAAAATAAAAAAACAATGACAGATGCTGGAGGGGCTGTGGGAAAAGAGTGAACACTGTCACACTGCTGGTGGGACTGCAAACTGGTTTAGCCACTCTGGAAAGCAGTGTGGAGACTCCTCAAAAAATTAGGGCTGGAACCACCTTATGACCCAGCTATCCTGCTCCTGGATATTTTCCCAAAAGAGTTAGAATCAGCATATTATAGAGATACAGCTTCGTCAATGTTTATAGCAGTTCAATTTACTATAGCTAGACTATGGAACCAACCCAGATGCCCCTCACTCAACGAGTGGATACAAAAACTTTGGTGTATATATATACAATGGAATACTATTCAGCCATTAGAGAAAACTATATTATGGCTTTTGAAGCCAAATGAATGAAAATGGAAAAAATTATGCTAAGTGAAGTATCCCAATCTCAGAAACTCAGGGGCCAAATGTTTTCTCTCATTTGTGGAAGCTAGAATACAACTGGAAACAGTATGTTAGATGGCTAAGCTAATAATAACCTCAAAATGCATGAATTTTTATTCAAAAGGGGGATCTTTGCCTAGGATACCTGGAGACATAGGGAGGGGGGCCGGGAGCAGGGAGAGATTAGGAAGGACATCTAGGAGACTGGAGGGAGGAAGTATGGGGGAATCATCTCAAAAGATCTCTGACCTCCACGAGAAGTTCATTTAACACAGGGATTCTTTTGGGGGAAACATGGATCCAGGGGGATTCCAAGGGGGCAACCATGACATGACATCAGCCTTTTCAAACTTTGTGAATATATACTTGTTTTTGATTGTTTAATTATGATTCCCCCTCATTTGTAAGTACATATTTAACTAATAAAAAAATAAAATGCTTATTAGTGCATTATATGTGTACATAATAGCAGGGTTTATTCTGACACAATCAAACAAGCATGGAATATGATTTGCTCTATTTAAGTCCCCTGTATTTCCTTTTCACCTCCCTCCTACCTCCTTTTTTCCCCTTCTTCACATATCTTCCTTTTATTTATTGTTAATTGGTGCTTTATAGTATATATATAAAGATGAAATTCTCTACAGTATATTCACATATGTATACAGCATGATTTGGTCAGTTTCATCCCACATTTCTTCCCTTAAGACTGAATAAAACTCCACTGTGCACATATACCACGTTTTCTTTATCTATTTGCCTATTGAAAGACTGTTTCCATAACTTGGCTTCAGTAAATTGTGCTGCTATAAACTGGTATGCATACATCACTGTAGTATCTCGATTTTAGTTCTTTTGGATAAATACCAAGTGGGTCATAAGGAGATTTCATTCCTAGTCTTTTGGGGAATCTCCATACTGCTTTCCTGAGTGGTCATAATAATTTGCAGTATCACCAATAAGGCATGAAGGTTATTTTCCCCCCAGCATCCTCATCGGCAATTGTTATTTGTATTCTTGATGATTACCATTCTAGCTAGAGTGAAGTGAAATATTAGCACAATTTTCGTTTCATTTCCGTAATTACTAAGGATGTTGAACTTTTTAAAATATATGTGTTGGTCATTTTCATTTCTTCTTTTGAAAAATGTCTGTTTGGATAATTAGCTCGTTTGTTGATTGGATGATGATGATAATGATAATGATGATGTTGATGATGATTTTTGTGTTAAGTTTTTTTGGGTTTTGTATATTCTGTATACTAATCCCCTGTAAGAAGAATAGCTGTCAGAGATTTTCTCCCATTATGTGGGCTCTCTCTTCACTCTTAATTGATTTATTTGTCATGCAGAAGTTTTTTAATTTGATGTCAACCTGCTTGGTTTTATTTCTTGAGTTTTAATACTCTGATTCATGAAGTGATGTTTGCTTGCACATAAATGTTGGAGAGTTGATCCTTGTTATTTATTCTAGTGGTTAAAATATTTATGGTCTAATTCCCTAGGTCTGTGAGCCACTTTAAGTTGACTTTTGTGCATGGTGAGAGATAGAAAACCGGTATCATTCTTTTACGTCTGGATTTCCAGTTTTCTCCGAACCCTTTGTTTAAAAGCTATCTTTTCTCAAACATATATTTCTGGTTCCTTTGTCAAGTATCAGTTGACTGTATCCACATCCATGTCAAGTTATCTCTGTGTCTTCTATTCTATTTTATTGGTCTTCATGTAGCTTTTATTAAAATAGCTTTGTAGTATAATTTTAAATTGGGAATTGTGAGTCTTTCAACATTGCTCTTCTTGCTTAGGATTGCTTTGACTGCTCTGGGTGTGTCATTTTCCATAGGAATTTTAGAATGTTGATTTTCTAGTTTTGTACAGAATGTCATTGCTGTTTTAATGAGGATTGCATTGAATCTGTAGATTGTTTTTGGTAATAAGACCGTTTTAACAATATCAATTCTGCCTGTCCAAGAGCATGGAGCACCTTCTATCTTCTCAACTGTAGAAGAAAAGACTTTAAAAGTTTTTGTTTTATCACAAACAGATGATAAACATTTAAAAAGATAGACATATTTAACCTTACTGAAGCATTGCACAACGTATTCATGTATCACAACATTACTTGGAGCCAAGTATGGTGGTGCATTCCTATAATCCCAGAAGCTCAAGAGGCTGAGGCAGGAAGATTGCAAGTTCAAAGACAGCCTCAGAAACATAGTGAGACCCTATGCAACTTAGAAAAAACCTGTCTCAAAATTAAAAGATATAAAAAAGGCTGGGGATGCTTAGTAGTTAAACACCCCTGGATTTAAACCCCCATCACAAAACATAAAAAAATAAAAACGCCACAGGACTCCATTTATTAATATGAATAATTCTTATGTGTTTTTCAGTTTACAATAAATTTAATTTAAAAAATAAAATTGAAATAAGTCACATGGCTAGAACAGCTAAAACAGAGGCAGAAATACAGTGTGGTTTTCCAAAATGAAAATTTATGAGACTATTGATAATGGTTAATGGTTAAATAGACGTCAAAAAATATTCCTGTGTATAGTAGACTCTTGGGAATTCGAAAAAAATTGATATTTTAAAAACTTTCTTAGTACTGGAGGAGTGGCTCAGCTGTTGAGGAGCATGCCTGCCATCTGCAAGGACCCTGGTTCAATCCCCAGCCCCACATACACAACTGTTGTAAAAACAAAAGCCTAATGAAAAAATAAATAAAATTAATTCTCTCTCTTTCACTCTCTCCCTCTCTCTGTCTTTGAAATAAAAAACAACTTTCTTATGTTATTGCATTCTATATTTTCTACATTTCCAAGTGGAATATTATTTAATGCTTTAATATATATACTCTTAATCTTTCCCTTCGATTATCAGCTGTAACTCTCAATTTTGCATATCTCAATACAAACATAAACATATACATTACTTTTTCACTATGACAGCATCAATGAAGTTAAGGGGATTAAAGAATCTTCTTTTACTTTTCCATCATTTTTAGACTCACAAAGCAAGCAGAGCGCTCCCCCATGAGCAGTGTTAAATACAACTAGTCTATGTTGTGCTGTCCTCTAACCACTTTGCTTATAAGTCATCAGTGCTCCCTGAAACTCCAGGCAGTAGATATCATTATTGCCCATATTTTCTAAACAATAAAGAATCTGAGGCACGCGGAGGTTAAATTATTTGCCCAAGTTCACATTACTAGTAGCAGAACAGTCCACTCCAAAATCCTTGATTATAAATAATGTTCTTTACTGCCTCTAAGCATTCAACATAATTTTGTGAACAGAATGAACTGATGCAAAATTAAAATACATTATAAAAATTATTGTTTAACCTCATTAAATAACCTAGGATGACTTTTGAGAATGAATCATTATTTATGAAGAAAATAGCAACAACCTCCATTATTTTCAATGACTGAGCAATTGCACAATATTCTACAAGTTTTTCAAATGTTTAGTAAATTTGAAGGCAAGCAGAATTACTGCTTACCTTGCATGTGAAAGATATAATTTTATTTTAATTATATTCCCCTAAATATGAGACTCACATTTGGGGGACTCTAGGTGGCCCATGAATTTAGCAAAATGACCAGTAGTTCATTTATGTAACTTAAGAGTCAAAATAAGTCATTACAACCCCAAAGACCAGCATTATAAATTGAAGTATGGTAGCTGATGAATCAATTCTGCCTATTGCCATGTTTTAGTAATAAGAGATACTTATAATTGAAGGATAGTAAATACAGAGCAAATAAACTAAAATGGTATCATAAAGTGCACAATCAACTTATGGAATATACTACTGCAGAATGTAATATCATTCATTAATGTGGATGGTTTCTTCGAACATCCAGGCAATTTTGTAACCAGAGACCGCATTTGTCTTCATATGAGTTAAAAAGATGGTAATCAAATCTTATGCTTCTGGAAAGAAAGTGATGGCCTATTAGACATTATTTCGTGTAACATTTTTGTTTGCTCTCTTCTGAATTATAAGCTGACATAGAAGGGACAGTAAATTGCTGTTAATCCTTCAGTATTTCTTGTTTGTCCACTCTGTGGCACTTATCTCATACAGCTTTGTATTGCAGTTATTTGTGCATATTTCTGAGTCATTTTAAATCACAAATTGTTAAGTCTGTAAAGGGTAGAGCTGAGTTTATTTTGCTTGGATTTTCCAAATAGCTAATAAAGTGAATTTTATTCATTAAGGAAAGTGTTATGTATTTCTCTGTTAAGAAAGGCTAAGCTATGTAAAGACTTAGCATATAATTTTGATATTCTTGTGAAACATTTAGAGAAAAAGTCTATTACCTCCAACCATATTTATTTTATGCAATATGTTTAATAAGATATGTCTTTTTATTTTTCAGAGATTATTTCTTCATTCCTTTTTCTGAGATATACAGTAGATATTATTATCTCCAATTTACAGAAGGGAAAACTGAACAACAGAGATAGTGTCAGTCTTTCTATATAATATTTGGAGGAAAATGATAGAAACCAAGAGGTTATACCTCCTAAGTTCCAATCCATGATCTTCTTATATATATCAGCCTATATATGAAGTTTTATTTAAACCCAGATTGGAAGTATCTCACCAAGGTAAGGGAATAAAATCACATTTCAAATCATGGTTTCTTTAATCAAAATTTCAGCATTGTGTTAACTATCTTATCAGTACAAATATTGCTTGGCTCCTTAGACACACATTGTGGAGAAAAGGATCTGAAAAAGCATTAATATTACAGGTAAAAGTGGTTTGCATACGTAATATTAAAATAAGTTAGTTGTATACACTGACAACATGAGAAAACAGAATAGTTGAGACTCTGTCCCTACGTATATGTCTACGTACCTACCTACTTACCTACCTACCTACCTATGTATCTTTAAGGAGATAAATGGTAAAGACTCCTTGAGAAATATTCTTTCTACAGATAATAGAAGCTGGTATTTTAGTGCTCTGAAGACACAAGCATGTTAATAGTTGATGATTGTCTGACCATCCCTGAAAACTACACTTGTATATCCTACACTCCACATAACACATTATATAAAACATTAGGTAGATGCTTCAATCTAATGTGACCCTATCTTCTGATGTTTCATACAAAGTCTTCTCTTTCCAAATATGCCAATTTCATTAAATGGCAATTCTATATTTTCAGTTGCGTAGACCTAAACACTTGAATTTATCTTTATTTCTCATTCTTTCAAACTTATCGTAGAATTCACTAGCAAATTTATTCACCTCTACTTTCAAAATTACTTTGACCTCTTCACCGTCAGTTGGACTTGTTACCAGCATAGTCCAAAGCCCATTGTCATCTATTACCTATGTCACTGCAGTCACCTTCCAACTTATCTCCTTGCCTCCACTCTTCTGAATGATCTCATTGCAGCCTCCAGAATTATACTGTTATAATAATAGAAATGTCATGTTAATCCCTTGATGCAAATGTTCCCTTGGATTGCTGTCTCATTTATGATAAAGTCTAAAGACTTTATATTTTTCACATCCCTACATGATCTCGATACTGATTACATTTTCAACTTAATTTCCTGTCATGTTTTCTCTATTACTTTGACCCAGTCATGATCTCTCCCAGATATTCTACACACATGACCAGCATGCTCACTTTTACCGTACTTCTAGACATTCAAAAGGCTGCACACTTCATTCAGATCAAATGTTACCTCCTCAAAGAAGCCTCCCATTGTGATCTTTACCTTAAAAAGGAATTCCTTTCACAACAATGCCATCCATTACCCTTTCACATTCTTGTGGTCCTTATCAGAGTTCTTTTACTTTTTTATTTTTAATTTTTTTTTTGAGAGAGAGAGAGAGAATCGATTTTATTTAGTTTTTCATGTGGTTTTTTGTTGCTCTGATGTTTAATTGTATACATGGTGCTGGGGTTCAAATTTATGTCCTTGTGTATGCCAGGCAAGCACCATAACTACTGAGCCACCACTCCAGCCCCCTTATCAGAGTTCTTTATGAGAGGGTAGGTTATTTGAGCATAGGAGCTTCATCCACTGAATTATCCCTATTACCAAGACTATTACCAAGAATAATAATTGTCACATAGTAGGTAATCTGTAAATATTGGATAAAATAATGGATATTATATTTATGTTTATTATATAAAATGTTTAAAGACTGTACATGTTACTTGCTAACCTGAATCCAATTTGAATGCATGCACATGCATACAGGTGCTCCTAATTTGTTAGATGTTTAATTAGATAAGTGGTAATTTAATGGGAGGGAAGTGCAATATGACAGGGTAATGACAAAATGAAGAGATGCAAATGAGTAAGTGAGAAGAGAAATTCAAGGAGAGATGAAAGGAAGCCTCTGGAAAAAAAGGAGAATCAGACTAATGTTCAAAAAAGGAAGTAATATATGTGGAAATGACGAATAAAGGAAAGCAGAAGTTTGGGAAGTAAATATATGGCTGTACTTCATAAAGTGTGGATGTTGGGTTGTATCAATGGGCAAAAACAGAGGAAGTACTCAGTCTGCAGACCAAAGGATGCTGGTTAAGATGTGTTCCTGAGAGTGCTTTTCTTTTGGGCTATGTGCCTCCCCAAGACTCCCTTCCTAAAACAAATGAGAACAGGGTAGCTAGCAATGTTAAATGACTCCAGCTTCTCCACCCCCCGCCCCGGATTCTTAACAATGATAGTTTTCAGGCCTGTAAGACAAATCATGACATCTCTTTAAACTCGTACATATCATTTTCCTGTGCCAGAAGTTGATATGTCATGGAAAGATGGCCTACAGCTATGCCTTACAAAGCTGAAAAAATAAAGCACAGAATGCTAGTCCTGTTGTCAGGTATTCTCCGTATAACTAAACCATGCTGTCTCCCTTCATTCTATTTGTTCTGACAAGTTTGCATGTCAAGCCATCTATTCCCTTTCAGAGTGCTCTGTTGATAAAGTGCTTGGTCATGCTAAAAGTCCTGGAGAGCTCATCACTGCAGGATTTTCCCCGAACAAGGTACTTATAAAATTTTTCATGGCAAGTCAGCAAAGCTTAAGTGTGTAGCCATCACCACAGTGCAGCTTGAATGAATTGGCCAGGCAGTTACTCTGTTTATTGCTTGTAACGTGCATTATTCCAAATGCGTTCCATGTTTTGACACATTTGTAAATTTGCCTTTTGAATCATAGGATAAACTCTGAAGTTACTTTCTTTTTCTGTTTAGAGGTGAACAACATCACAACTAAATTCCACTTTTTTTGAATTTCATTAGACTCTTGATGTCATCAAATGACATCTCTACAAATGTGATCTAAAAAAAATTTTTTTTAAAGGAGAGGGGGCCTGAGCAGTTGCAGCACTTGCCTCACATATGCAAGGACACAGGTTTGAACCCCAGCACCACATACACAAGGGAGTATCAGAGCAATGAAAGCCAAATGGAAAATGGAATGGAACAGATTCTCTCCCTCTCTCACTGCCCTTTCTCTCTCTCTTTAAAATGAAATAAAAAACAACAAAGAAATGTAACCTAATATCCAAAATGTGTTACTGTTACTAAAGTACTTTCCATACTTTCTATGGAGTGTAAGAGTATAAAAGTTCTAGTTGGCTGTACTTAGTTCTGAAACATCAACTCTCAATGTTCATGAGTCACCTATCTCTGAAAAATTGCAATTTATTTTAGGCTATGGATCTCTGATCTCTTGCAAATACTCAAATCTGAATATCATAGGCTTTGGATATTAAGATTCTACCATATAACAAATGTATGTATATCTCAATCTACCTCATTAATGTGAATAGTGTGATTTTCCCTAAGCTAATCCCCCAAAAGTGGAAAATAATTTAAAAATAAAACATTAATAAAAATAAAGCATTCTATTCTAGGTCAATAGAGCATGAAATCAAAATATTTGAATGATTATTGAATTTCACAATTGTATTTGATATAGGGAATTAATTTCAGTAACCATCACAAATTGCATTTAATATGCCCAATTTTATAAATGTCTCAAAAATAAATTTTTGATCCAAAATTATTTTCTGTATAGGTTAATAATTTAAAAAGTTAACATTTTCCAGGTATTTTTGACATTCAGATAATTAAATGAACTAATAACTTATAGTTTTCATTATAAAAGATAAATTAACCAGTAAAAATTTTATTGCAAAAAAAATTTTTTTTAAATACTGATGATATCTAGATCATAGCTCATAGAATCCAAACATGTCAATACAATCATCTTTTGCCCTAATTTTATTTACTTGTATCTATGCTTTGGGAAAAAATAAAAAAGATAAACTCTTAAAATTAATACCCACCAAATTAAAGTAACACATACTCTGGGAGAACTATAGCTATGAATCAGGGGTCAGAGGCAGGGAGAAGAGAGAGGGAGTATGGGGAGGGAAGGAAAAGGGGGTTCTCAGTTCTGTAGGGCACACTTGACTCCCCCAAGAAGCCAAATAGTATTCATGCAGGCATTAAAACTTGAAAATTGAAAATTTAATATATATGTATATGAACATTTATATTTGTAATGGGGGAAATTAGAGTGGAGACAAGAGAGCAGGGAGTGGACAAAGAGGAGATATTGGATAAGGATCAGGTTTAAATTACATTGTCATTATATATGAATATATCAGTGAGTAGCAATGAATCCTTTCAATATGTAAGAATATGATCAATTAATAAAAAAGGTGAGGTAACAAAAATAAATAAAAAGTAACATTCACACTTCTTAAAATATCTGAAAGTATTAAAAATGGTCAATAGAGTTTTAGACACTTAAAGACTGTCTCCTCAAAGTATCACTTTGTAACTGATGTAAGTTTATGTAAATCAGAGAAAAAATTGAGATTCATTATTTGTTAGCAGTATACAACCAAGAGATCTCAGAGGGAGTACAGTTTGGGCAGCCCAGCATGAAAGGTTTTTGTTTATCTTTTGCTTGTAATAAGATAGATCAGTATGCATGTCTAAAATTAGATGGTAATTAGATAATAGCAAAACATAAAACAATACCACATTTGTAGGAAAGCATTAAATTTAACAACATCCATTTAGACTGAAGAGAGGTATTAGACCTCATTTCCTATGAGATCTAGCCCAATTTAATCTTTGGCAGTGAGAAGAACATTCACTCATTCATTCTTTCATTCATTCATTCATTCTTCAATAAGTATTTCTGCTGCCAGATAATCTAGATTTCAACCTTTACTCCTTGGAAATGTTAAAGTTTTCAACAAGACCCTTAACATCTCTGAGTCTCTATTATCTAGTCAGTTTATTGGGCATAATAATAGAAACTATTTCATAAGATGGTTTTGGTTTAAATTGGTTCATTCAAGTAAACCACTTAGTACAGCTCCTGATACTTTGAAAAAATTTGAATTCTACCAACATTTTTGTGTATTTTCTTCTATTTGAACCCCAAGAAATACCAAAGCTATAAAATTAAGAGGTAGAGATATAGGTTCTACCCTTATTAAATCTATCACATTAAGTTAGTGGTTAAGAGGGACAATAGCTAAATAAACACACCACACAAAATTGTGACCATGACATGTGATACAAATATATAAGCTATAATGGGGAAATATGACGTACAAAAGACGAATTGAAGTTGTTTTGTGTTTGATGGCAAAGAAGATCATGGACAAAATACTTTCAATAGGGGCATGTTTACTGCAAGCGGGTCATAAGGTAATTTGATTACACTAAAAGCAGCAATCACAGATGTTCTCCTTTTCAACAGGGAGATATTTGAACTACACCTACTGGGTCATTAAAACAATCCTTTCTATTGTGAAGAAAGTCTCAGCATCCTAGGTGAATGTAGTTGCAGGTGCATATTACTTAAATAACAGAGCTAGAGAGTTGCAGCATATGTAGAAATTCTCATTAGTCTTGTAACTTTACTGAAGTATAATTGATATATTAAAATTTTCACTTAAGGCATATATTTTGATAAATTTGATCATGAATGTACATGAACTGAGGTTCTAATTATATCCACCAACCTAGACACAAACAATGTTCTTGTGTTGCTTCCTCGTGTACATGTATGTGTGTGTGTGAGCAGTGGGGTGGGAATATAACATAAGATCTATCTTTTTAGCATATTTTAAAGTACCCAATACCACATCTATAGGTACTATGCTGTACAGCAGTTCTCTAAAGTTGCTTTTGCATAACTTAAAGTTTATATCCTCTGATCAACAATTTTCCATTTCCTTCTTCCCTGGCTCCTGGCAAATAAAATTTGATTTTCTATGTTTTTGAGCTTTACTACTTTAGATATCTTAACTAAGTGGAAACATGCGGAATGCGTCCTTCTCTGGCTGGTTTATTTTATTTACCATCACGTACTCTGGTTTTATCCACATTGTCACAGATGGAAGGATTTCCTTACTTTTAAGGGTAAATAATATTCCATTCTATGTATATCCCACTTTATTCATGTATCTGTTGATAAACATTTGGCTTGTTTCTGTACCTTGGTTATTTTGAATGATGCTTCAATGAAATGTGGGTAGATAACTCTTCAAGACCTTGATTTCAATTATTATGGACAAACACCCAAAACAGGGATTACTGGTGTTATGATTTGGATCTAAAATGTCCCCCATGGAGCTAATGTGTTAGACAATGCAACAATGTTCAGAGGTGAAATGATTGGATTAGGAGATCTATAACCTCATCAGTGGATTAATCCATTTGAGAGATTAACAATTTGAATGGGCTGTTGGGTGGTAACTCCAGGCAGGTTGGGCATGGCTAGCAGAAGTAAGTCACTGAGGCAGTGTCCTTGGGGCTTATATCTTGTCCCTGTCTCCTCTCTCTCACTCTTCCTGGCTGCAATGAGCTGAGTAGCCAGCCGTACCACACACTACCACCATGATGTTCTGTCTCATCTCAGACCCAGAGCAATGGAGTCAGCTAACCAGGGACTGAACCTCTGAAACCATGAGCTCAAAATAAACTTTTACTCTTGTAAGTTGTTCTTGTCAATTATTTTGTTCACAGCAATGAAAAGGTGCCTAAAACAGCTGGATCATGATAGTTTAACTTTTTAATTTTTTAAGGACATTCCATATCATTTTCCACAGAGACTGCATAGTCTACATCCCTCTGGACAGTGTATAAAGAAAGTTCAAACTTCCTTGTAGCCAAATGATCCATTCTCAGGCTAAGTCTGAGTTTAAAACTGGACATTGTGCAGTGGGTTTGGGTGAACATGACAGGAATCAATTAGTGCTGGTTGAACACAAGTGGTCTGCATATATATGACTTCCTGTTTTCTCAGTATTGTTGGGAGAGTGAAGCTCAGGTAAGAGTTGCTGGAATTTCATGTTTGTGCAAAAAGAAGCGAGGCATACCAATTTATCAATTGTACAAGAGATGTTAATTCCTTGAAACTGTAACGTAAATTGGATGCTGGATTATCAAAGTAATGCATTTAACTACTAGAAGCTGGGCGAGATAAAAACAAAGTGGAGTATGGGAGAAGATATCAGAATTTTTCAGGATTGTTCCCTTAGTATTTCCTGTATTTCTTTGAAGATAAAAATACCCTGAAATCCTTGTTAAATGTGTAGTTTTCCAGACACCTATCATAAATTTTCTAATTCACTGGATCTATAGTGAGACCCTTATGTTTTTACATTTTAAGTAGTAAACTAATTGAAATTTTATTATAAGAGAATTCTAGGAAAACTATGTTTAACCACAATGTCTATGACTAGTTAAAAAGAAATAAGGATTTATGTTTAATACAGGGAACAACATTAATAATTTGTTTAATAAATCCATGTGAGATTGAAATTCATCAAGTTCAGGTTACATGATGTGGATTTCATCCTTCTCAGCAAAATTTCTTGTGATAAACTTGTATGTCCTAGACACTGTAGGACATTCTGCTGGAGAGAGCAATATATGGTGGGTAGAGCTATCGTCAAGATCTTAGTGCCTAGAATCAGTGTCAATGTTCACAAATAACAATCTGTCTAAACATCTTCCTCTTTTCCAATGCAAAACCCATCACCATTGAGCAAATATAAGGTGTTTCTTATTTGTATGAAACATGTATATCATTGAGGAAGTAGATTTTTATTTATGGTTTTCATAGACACGTAGCATTTTTCTTCATTATAGCTTTTAAGACATAAAACTAAGCTGGTTGACCTAAGTGGATAGATATCCTCCTTTCCTGCACATCTACAACTGAGAATCTTGGGGAATGGTCAGTACAGCTGAACATCAATGAACTCTACACTTGAAACTCAGAGGTAAGAACTGTTTATCCCTGAAGTAACCTCCTATACTCTTCAGTCCCTTGACTCATTACCACTTTTACTGAAAATCAATTGGAGAATATTTCTTGAGTTTTACAAGATTTAAAATACACAACTCTCTCCCAATACAGTGATTTATGCCATTAAATTCCCCGGTGCACCTGAAAAACCCATGTCTGTTGCTTCCAGTCAGTCTTTAGAATGATATGTGCTTACACTATCTCTGCTCCTTTCTTTCTTCCATTTCAGGTTGCAAAGTAAGTGCAAAAGTTTGGTATCTAGGTTGCTTCTGTGCCTGGTAGATCTAACCATATACCATCAGCTTTTTGTTCTTTTTAAAATGCTTTAATTTTAAATCATGACTATTTAAAAAAAAAAGTTTATGCAAGAAAACTCAATGTGAAAGAAGAAAAAAAACAAAGTTCACTTTACTTACAACCTTATAACATTTTCATTTCCATCTCTTTTCAAGAATCTTGGCCTAATTTGGATTAGGTTTTTACCTCACTAGTTCGGCCCACCCTTGCTAATTCAACTTTGCCTTAAGTAGCATGCATAACAAAAGTGTGTCCTGCTGCTTAAGCATATTGCACTCTTCATTAAGGACTGAGGAATATAAGTACAAAGTAATGAGTACCCATGTGAGTTCCCAACCACCATGAAAATGACTTGTTTTTCCATGGCTATTTCTTGTATGCCAGTTTCAAAGCCTTTGCCAATGTGCTTCATCAATCTCCCTCCCTCTCTTGCTCTCTCCAAGGAAAAACATGTTAACGGCAGTACATTTAAATGTTAAATGTCTCCAAGATAATCTTTACATTAGTTTAAAGTATTTCAAAAAATGTGCACTTGCAATCATTTGCTAATGAAAACTATAGAATAAAAGTAACAATCCCTCTCCTGATGTAAATAGTTGTGTTTCATGCATTCCTGCATAGTGGGTCTCTCAACCACATTCAAACAGCAAACATGTTTTTAAATTTATAAAAATAAGCAAAATGACAAATTTGGGCAGTGTCTTCTTTATACTTCATGTAAGATAAATCTAAATAAAGTTAAAGCTTGGTATTTTACTAATATTTCCATCTCTAAAATCTAGTCCTTAGTTTTATTGTTCTTTAAGTCCTTCATATTTATTACTCTTTAGGAGATGGAAAGAATTGTGGATTCATAAAATCCAGAAGAATTATTCATACTGCTAATGGACTCACTGTGACCCATCATAAAGCAGTGAAGTAGAATCTGGATAATGGGTGAGTGGTCAGTATTTCACCATTGCCTTTCCAAAGAACAAAGGGATATAGCTCAGGCTGACTCACTTGCTAAGTGAGTCATAAGGGAGATGCATTGGATTTTCTTTGCTAAAAGGTATTTTAGTTATGGTGAACAATCTGGTCTTCCCCATATCCATACGAATATCTTATTAAAAAGTAAGAATAAAGGGAGCTGGAGCGGTGGCTCAGCAGTTTACAGCGCTTGCCTGGAATGCACAAGTATGCGAGTTCAAACACCAGCACCACATACTCTCTCTCTCTCTCTCTTTTAAAAAAAATAAGAACAGTGAATGGAAGGAGAGAAGAGAAGGGGGACTGCATTAGAACAAGTTAAACTCCAAGCCTTTATAATTATGTCATTGTATATCCTTATATCAGGTATACCTATAAAAGAACCAATAAGAAAAAAGAATATGGAGCTTCACCTTAGATACACAGATTCTGTGTGTTTTCATTTGGGTCCCATGAAAGTATTACTTACCCAGGGGTAGTGATTTTCAGGAAGAAGATATGAACAGAGGTTATTCAAAGGTTTGGATAAGGACTCACATTTTCAGTGTCACCATCTGTTCTCATATTTCCATCATGCTGATGAATATATTCTACGAAACACAATAGGAATAAAACATCACACTTCTCAAACCCATGGACCCTTTATAATATAGCCTTTGCTAAAATCTGGCACAATTAGTATTTTTCTTTGCACCTGCTGTGTCCAGCTCCATTTGGAGAAAGAAGTTCATGCCTCTTGAAACACTACAACATGTAGCATTTGTGCATGTGTATTGCTGTTTTGAATTATAATCTCAAGAAAAGAATTTCAACAATTTTCAAATCTCTTTGCCTTGCAAAAATGAAGCAAAACATCTATCTCATAAAGTGAACTACACAGGGTGTGCCTTTATTTATTAGTTGATTTTTAACTTAAAAAAAAACGTTGCCAGGTAGTTACAGCATGATTTTGTTCAAATAAATTCATTTTTCACAGTTTTTGTCATTTATAATATTTTGTGCTGATTGCATATTTTATAGATTAATTTAGAAAATGTATACATTTGCTACTTGCCTTTTCAAAATGCATTTTATATTTTTTCATACACCCTATTTCATTAAACTATTTCAGCATTAATGTACCATCCAGTTTTTTAACAGTTCCTAAAGATTTTTGAAATATTTTGAAATTGTGGAAGTGCTGATATTTACATGGTGCTTCTAACAACCCGTAACAAACAGTGGAGCCACTCGCTTGCCAATATCCTCCTTATGTGAGAGCCAGAATGTTAAATCCTAAACTGAAGCAGTCTGAAGGATCGGTAGCCCAGGCGATTTTTTTCTCTTGCTTCTTCACTGCCTGGAATCACTAGGCATCATCTCTAAGAATCCCTGGTCTAAGCTCTGCCTAAGCAGAGCTTGTATCTGTCTAAGCTAGTATCGTTGCTCACAAAAACAGAACACATGCAACTAAAAGTTATTTTCAAGCAAAACTTTCATAAGTAATTCAAGTTTTCCTTTTTGTAGTCCCCTCCCCAAGGAGGCAAAACAAAGTAAGCAAAAGACGCACAAAAAGGCGCACACAAAGAAACCTCTGCAAGTTCGCAACTTGCCAGTTAGGACCCGCGGGCTTTTACATACCTGCTGCCACCTAGTGGGCACCGAGAGGAATTCTATCAGCGAGTTTTCGCGGAATAAATAGCAAGGGATTCAGGTCTCCAAGGACAGAATGATCAAGTTGAATTTCCTATTGTGTCAGTCCTGTTTCTCCAGAAACATGTCCTATCACGCAGAAGAGAAAATATTTCTCATTAAAAAAAAACTACTTCCTGCATCAACAAGGAAAAGAGGCTGGTAGAGTTCACTGTATACTTTGGACAAACACAAGTCATTATCTAAATTGCTTATACAGATCTACCAACGCCTCTCTTTTTGTGTGATTTAAGATTCTCTGCTGTTATTTCATCAAAAAAGCACTGGCCTTTAAAAAATAATAAAAGAAAAAAAAAGTAAAAAGGGCTGGAAAAGGAGACAATATAAAGCCTTAGATAATCTATTTTGTCCAGAAATAAGTTGCTTTTTAAGTCCTGAAAGTAATGATGGTGATAGTTGTTTTTAATGTGGGCTTTTCTTCATCTTCTGTTTATACTCTCTGCATTGTATAGAGAAGAATTAACCTTCCAGAGATTAGTGGTTCATCAAGCAGGGCAAATGAGTCTGTATTGTTAGAAATCATTAAGCAATAAGAGAAAGCATGCATTCTGGGTCTTCATGGTAATTTTGAAGGGGAATTAATTTATTAACTAATTTTCTGAAGGAATAGGTGACCACTGACTTGAAGCAAGATAGGTGTTTGGAGAACAGAAAGGAAGATTAGAAGTATGTAAAATGGTGACAATAGGAAGGCAAAGGACCCAGGAGCATTTTATGTAGAAAATTAAAAAGATGAAAAAATATTATCAGAACTGCTGAAAGTATTTTTGGTCACTTTCAATCTCATACCACAAAAATATAGTTATAATCGCCAACTATTCTTATTGCAAATACCCCAAAGCATTACTCTGCACACTGAATTTGCACTTCATGTAGGTTTTGGTTAAGAGCAATATGGTGTTGAAATCCTATGATAAGAAGAAACTGACAAGGGCCTTTTAAAGAGCAACGGGAAACTATAACATGATCAAAAGCTAATGATAATGCAGAAAATCCTTGGGTGCTAAATCAAGGTGTAATAGAATAGAAATCACCCCAAGTCTTTAAACACAAGGAATTTCATACAGGGATTATGATACAAGTGAACCCAAGTGATGGAACATATATGAAACCCAAACTCAAAACTCAGCAGTTGCAAGAAGCTGCTACTACTCCTATACATAACCAACGAAGGCCAGGTGAGTGTTGCTCAAAGAAAGAGGCCAAGGTCGCTCAGGAGGAGCTAGTACTTGGAAGGACGGTCTATTGAAAGGTGGAACCTTGGAGAATATACAATTATTGCTAGGAAGGAAGGTCTCGAGAGGACCTGACATTGGCTGAAAATAGAAGCCAGGTGTAAAGGGAGTTAGGAAATGCAGCCTGCAAATGTAATGGACTCCTAATAGAGCTAAGAAAGGGAGAGTGATGAAACTAAGGTTAAAACAAATCATAGAGGAGCACAGGTAAGGACGATAAGCAAAAGAAAAAAAAATAAGCAGGAGTCCAAGGGAACAGAATGGAACAGAATATAACCTGAGTATGGAAAGAATAATAGGATGTGAAGATGAGAGAAGAAGGAGGAAATCACATGCTGACAGCAAATGAAAATAAGCAGGATGGAAAGAAAGTCTAGGAGGAGACTCAACAATGAAATGAGCGTGTGTCACCTGATGAGTGGATGGGTGGTGGGTTAGGCAACCTAGAATGCTCTAGAGTAAGAAGGTTGAAATCAGTCCTACAGATGAGCCCTTCCCAGAGCCCATTATTACAAAGGAAGATTGCTCTTGAAGATGCTAAAAGACTTGTTTGTTGCAAGGGTGACATTGTTGGAGAAAGTTGGGGGAGTATTAGAGTTTTGGAACTAGGATTTACAAAATTATTTAATCTAGTTCTGTTAATGATACATATTATGGGTCTAGAGTTGTGCCGCAAGACACTGGAAAAACTGGTAAAAATATTTTGGAAGAGCCTCTGAGCAGAAAACTAGATAAAAAATGAGATGTTCATAAAGCACCTAACCCACAAAGTTTGAAAGAAGTCAAAAATTATAAGAGACTAGAATGTATTCGATTTTAACTAATTCATGGTTATATGGAACAAAACTATTAACTGAAAAATTATGTTAAACTCCCAATGTTTTAGTAGATTTTAATGTAACATGTTTGATATGAAGAAGAAATCTGATGATTACAATAAGCCTTCTTTATTCACCATCAAATTACATATGGCAAGAACTCATGAAATCGGGAGTTCTAGTTGCTGAATTATTTATTTAAAAATGTTGAAATTTTTTTCTAATGAAATCATTGTCAAATTAACAAATGGTAACAATGAAGGAGGGCTTTTGTTTAGAAAGTCCAAGTGGCACTTGATAGAAATGATTAAAACTACAGAAACAAATCCCATCCAGTAATGGGAAGGAAAGAATTAGCAGAAGGCTTTTGCTCATTCCTGTCTCTGAGGGCACTGGAAGTGGGGTGGACCTTGACTTTGTCAGACCTCTTCGCAAGCATTATTAATAGAGTGCACTGGTGGCAAAATGCCAAGAGTCTTAATCTACAAAATGCTCTAAGAGGATATACCTGGTCAGTTTAGACTGCTTATTGCAGATAAACCTGGATTTTATGGTTTATGGAGCATGAATGACGAGAAAATGGGTAATAATCTCATAAGCTGCCTAATTGCTAGAATACAAAACAAAAACCTTAAAAAATGCAACAACCAGGATTTACAGTTACTACTTCAACATCTATTACTCATAAACCTTATATGTGAACCCCCTATGAAAATGTACACCAATGTGAGAGAAGATGTATCTTTGGGGAGATACTTAAATCACTCCAGGGAAGAATGTCCTGATGTTTGTCTGCATCTTTTGATTGGTTAGTAAATCCTAGTTTCTGGTTAAAAGCCATGGTCTTTCCTCAGTCTGATTTGACATCTTAACCCATTGTGAGAATACAGATTGGTGGAAGAGGCGTGATTAACAATCAGACCCACAGGTTATAATGACTTAAGCACTTTTTAACAAGACATGGAGATAAAAACATAATGAAGATTTGTTGTTAGGATAGTTGTGTACTCTTCTTATGAAGTGGCAAAAGATCTTGATTTAAACTATAGGTTTAAAAGTCCTTACAATGAAGTCAGACATGGGGAGACTGGCTAAATGAGTAGACAAAGAATGCAAGTAGCAAGAAAGCTAACAAGGACACACTGTTCTCTAGCTGATGATAGGAGCCCTGCTAAAGCTCAGACATTTATATGAAGGCACTGAACCCTGGATGGAAAATAAGACTTTATCCTCTTTGAGTTAGTGAAGATATCGTATTGATTCACAACTCTGGTGACATCAGATACCAGAAGTTCTTCTGTTAAGAGCTTGGCTACTTTATGGAGAAATACAAGCACAGGCCTGATAAATTCCTGCTAGCATGTATTCTCAGAATAAATGATCAGGGAGCATGTTATTAATTTTATAAAAAACTGAATGAAAGGAGTTACTTGGGTTAAGACTCATCCCCACGTGCCTGAAAACTTTTGAGAGAAGCTGCTTTCAGATGGTTTATTGAATACCACATTGCAATGGGTAAAGTATTACACTGAGAGAGGTGATCTTCATGCTCTCTCTTTCATCAACATGTGGAATATTACTGAAATGGGTACAAGCAATCTAAGATTGGCTGGAAGTTGATCAGAGAGATATTCTGAACTTAGAGCTCTTTTTGCAAGCTATGATTTTTAAAAGCAAAAATATATTGTTAACTATATTCTTGGGGTAGGGTCTGAGGAGAAGAAAAGAAAATATTCAACATATCTGCTAACCCAGGGACCATACATTGGGCTGAGTGGTAGGAAAAAGGATATATGCTACCAAAAAAAAAAAAAAAGAGGTGGTTCTATGAGGAAGAAAATAAATAGAATGAAAGAAAAGAAGTAAAAATCAAGGAGAGTGTCTGGTAGCCAATTTATTTGGGGTAAGTTATTCAGAAATTATTCAGAAACCTATTTAAAAACCAGAGGAAAAATAATGAAACTGATGGGGCTGCCTCCACTGAGCTGGCATTAGAGATTGCTGGGGGAATGAAGCTACTTTGGCTCCCCGATACCTTTTGGCTTGCCTCCTAAGCTTTATCAATACTTTTCTTCCTGGAAGAATTAAAATCTAAAGATGAGGATCATGATTTAGAATGGAAAATACTAAAAGCGCTGAATTTAACCCATAAGTTAAAGGCATAATCTTGAAAAAAACGTAGACTGTTAGGTTGGCATCTTCTCAACCTTCCCAAGGTAGGGATTGAAGATCTTTCACTTTGAAATAGTGTGAAAGTGGTATAAAACTACTTTTGAAAACTACATTTTAATTACAACATTCTTTTATTTGAATGATTCTCATGAAAGACAGAACGAAAGCATTCTGAAAGGCCTGGATGGTAAAGGGATGTCATAGAAAATGACTACAAATTAGAAAACGTAACTAGAGAAAATATGAACTATCCTGTGGTTATGTTGTTGCTCTCCAAATGCTGAATTGGAATGGATATTATGCATCAGCGAAGGATTCTGCCTTTACCACACTCGTGCCAGGAAGCCCTTCCTTCAGCTGTAATTGGATATGCTCAAAAAGAACCTCTGGAACTGTCAAGTCCTCCTTGAACGTCATAAATCAGGCAGTGGTAGTAGAGGAAGTGTTCTTAGTGCCAACATGTCAGATAGACAGCTCATGGAAACACAGAACACATTTTCAAGGATCAGATCAAGTTCCCCCTAGCCATATCCAATATGGTAAAGACCGTACGAGAAGTACAGAAAGTGCAACAAACTGCAAGTACCTGGAAAACCATGGCAGGCTATTTAAAGGCTTATCTTCCATACCCATTTTGGGGTCCAATCAAGCACATCTGCATTTTTATAAAATGACATTCAGTCTACATCTATACTCTTTTCACATAGACATTTGAATTTACAGTAATTTTGTCATAATTTCATGGGACAGCACTTGAACTTGATGGCCATTAGTAATCATTTATTTCACTACATTCATGATGCCATGGCACTTGTCCCTCATAAGATGCAGTACCTGCAGAGTTAAGTACTTTTGCACAATGCAACCTATAAAATTATACATGACTAAAATTCAAGGACTGGACAATTTGGTGGAACTTTGGAAAATTAGGTGGGACAGAGCAGAGGCATCCCTCAGACTGTGAGAAACAAATCATCTCCTACTTGCCATGCCACTAAAGATTAAGCTGGGTGATTGTTGGAAGTATATGAGGAGATCCTATGAACTCACCTAGGAATGTCAAACTATTTGACTACAAGATGAACTCTTCCAACTAAGCCTAAAGCTCCCAAAAGCTATGGATTGCAACTAAAAAGGTAAGACTAATTGAGTATGTTCATAACAGACTTTTTCACCAAGACAGAAAATAGAATATCAGCTTTGTAGACAGGGAGATGTTAGAAAGTAATAAATACACACTGTTCAGAAAATAGAGGAAAAACAAACTTCTTTTAATCCACTATAGTCCTTGAATTAGACCTATCATTGTGTAAATATGGGCAGGAAAGTGAGGGTAAGCATGTAAAAATTGAATTACTAAATAGCAGAAGACCCACGGATGTGCCCCATGGGCTGTGTCACCGTGCCATCTCCAATGGCCAAAGCCAGGTATTTAAATTAGACCCCCGTGGTATGATAGTGTTTCAACTTATGATTAATATATATTTGCACACACTGTTTATTCTAGTAAGGACTGCTTTCTGCATTGTTAATTGATAGAACTTGATTGAATGAAGAGGATTCAATGTAAAGGACTGTGCCCTAAGCTCACAGGATGATGGCATAGAGCTTCACATGTTCAGTATTATGATACCCTTATAGTCAGTGTGGTCCAATACAAAATCCTGGGATGAATTGGCTGTACTTTTGATACTTTGTGACATTTCTTAAGCAAAAAGTTAAATACTGTGGGCATAGTGTTTTTAGAAAAACACTACCAATTCCTGATTCGACAAATATATACTCTGTTAGGAGGAACGAAACATATGAAAGCTCAAAGGCCAGTGTTACTTAAATATGAGACTGAAGAGCAATACATAGAGATTGCAGGCTCAATGTGTGATCACACTCCCCATGCATTTTAAGGGCTGTGAACGAGTATCTGATTTTTTCTTCCTTTTTTTTTTCCACAAGTCATATAGTAAATAGATAGCACTAACAAAGTCAAATATTAATAACCAAGAACTACAGATCCTCAAATCCCCTTTCCCCCAACCAGCAAAACCCACAGAAATTTACACTGACCAAAGTAAATAGAAAATAAAAGTCAAACCACTTAAATGGTTGACATTTAGGGATAGAGCCAGGCACTTGCTTTCATCTTTCTGAATCACCAGTGTTATAACATTAACAGAAAATGCTTGATATTATAGATGTAGTGTAAAAATTAGAGATAAGATCCAATGAGCAATAATTTAATACCTACTGCTAATTAAAATAATTTTAAATTTCACCTTCACAAAAAGAGAGTCACTTTCCTTTGCACATCATACGAGCATCTTGTTTTAATTTTCTAAATAGGAAATAATTATTCTGAAGAAAAATAGCACAGTCATGACCACGTTTAATACAACCAGTAGTGCATTATTAAAATGCATTATTGTTTGTAATGAAAATAATTGACTTAGAATGTAGAATATCTAACTTACTAAATTTGGTTTTCTGGTACATAATCCTTTTAGAACATAAATTTATGAATGTGTTCTGTTGAGAAATTATTACTCCAAGTATCAGTTTTGCCTTATTTAATTGTTAGAGTGTGGATTAAAGCTGATTGTGTTCTGGTGGGTGCTCATGATAGGTGCCTATAGCGCAGTATGCAGGGAGGTTGCTTTTAGAGCTGGCTTCAGCTTCTGGCTTGCAGCTGGCTGCATTTTCTGTGACAGTACTTAATTGTCAAAAGGCAGAAATCCTCATTTTCTTTCCTAGCCAGACAGTACCAGACATAACGTTTGTGGTAGTGTGGATACTGAAGAATATCAGGGGAAAAAAAGGTGAAACAACCAGAGCACTGAAACTGGCCAGAATTGGGTTCTACAGAAGAAAAATGGACCCAGTCCTTCAAACACTGAAAGCTTTCCAACACCAGGTATCAAGCTCTAAATATGCCTGGCAGTGTCCTGTTTTGGAAGTAACTTTCTCCTTTCTACTCACTTTTTTCAGTACGGAATCTTTGACACACTATTAGCCCTCCTGAGAAAAGTGATCCTTTATAGGATAAGCTTTTTATAAGAGCTCTGCAGCAAGTATATTTCCTAACCCTTTGAGATTCAAGGAAATCCCTAAAGACCATTAATTTCTCAAAGGTAAAGAATATATACAAGAAAGCATTCGTTGTGAATTCACTGATTACAGGCAATAGAATTCCTGACATATTAAAGAAATCTTAAATATGGAAAAAATTATTTTATATGTGGTTTGTTAGAATTGCTAAAAATTATTTGGCATTATTACTATTGCATAGTGAAATGTGGCAGTGAACATGACATTCTATTTTGCGATGTTTGTATTAAAATTCACACACTGTACAAGCTATATATTCTTTGCATTTGTTGCCTTCATCGCCCTCCTCCTCGTCATAACAGGAAAAAAGCCAAAAAGAAGAACAATGACAACATCAACTACAACAGAAAACAAAAATTGAAATATTTAAAAATCTTTGTTTAACATTAGGCACTTCGTTTGCATTTATTTATTTTTTCTTGTTGTCTTGGTTATTGCAGTAATGCTACAAATCATTGTTATCTCTGTTTTTACAAATAAAGGAAACAAGCCTTAGAGAAGTGGGAAAACATGGAATTCTATTAATAACAATGTGTATTTCGCTTTCAAGATTAGTCCAGCTGTTCACATCCTTCTGTATATGTAGCAACTCACACGAAGTTTCACCTGGCTCAAGCTCAGAGATAAGAGTTCTATACAGAGCTAAAAAAACAAAATCTACTTGACAAGACGTACAATTCAATCATAGTTCTCAAATTATGTCCAGACATAGACTAAACTTTGTTTTTGCCTTTTACGCCCCTACACATTAAAGCAAATTAAAAGCTTTAGAGGAAAAAATTAAAACCTTCCATGAGCAACTTTGCTAAGACTGTTTCCCAGAAAACTTTCCGGGTGAGAATGTCCTGCCTGTTCTCCTCCCACACGTTCCTATCATCCAAAGCCTACCCCCATACAACCTTAGAAATAAAAAACATGTGAAAAATACAACCCTTTATGAAGAAGACTGTATGTTCCTTCTAAGTCTCCCCTATTTTACATAACATAAAAATAATTGAAAATAATAATGAGTATTTTTGCTTTCAATAATATGGAAAATATCACAAAATGACCATGTTTTTACCCACAATTACAGCTAAATCAAAAACAAAAAGTTTTCTATAAGTCAACACTATTGAGTAAAGTTGCCATATTTTTTCAGAAGCATTTTACTTCTATATCTTTCAACAATAAATGTTTGGCCAAATTCTGCCCTTGAAAGCACACAGATTACTCCCACTAAAGTCACAAATTATGCATATGCATTTCTAGGACCAAATTTGGCCCGATGCTTAATTAGTGTCTGGCTGTGATTACATCTGTGGTGTTGAATTTTCAAATCTAAATTTTCAGTGCTGCAACAAAACTTTGTAAAATTCCTTTAATTGAAGTAGGGGAAAATAACATCAAGAGTGGTTTGGTATTTTATTCAGACTGAGAAAATGTTTTTCCTTAATCTGAAAACAATTTCTCTCAAATTCAAAACAGAAGAAAAGTGATTTAAATAAATACTGAAATACTATAAATAAATAAGCAATGGTCTCTTGAGTTTGACTTTTGACTGCTGAGAGATTTTTAAGCAACATTGTTCTGAGCAGTGGACACTGCTTTTCTTTCTTCTCTCTCTTATCTGAACAACGAAGGGTGCATTTTCCCTTTTCTTCTCTTTTCTCTTTCCGAGTTTCTTTCTCCTACTTCATTAATCATTCACAAGTAGCTAGCTAGTAAGTACAATTCAACTCTTGTGAGACAAATAAAAACGTCTTTCCTATGCCCTCCGTGCCCTCTTGCCTATTGCGTATCTCACACATCAGTTACAAAGCAGAGTTGAAAATCGTCTCTCTTAGGAGGAGAGCGCATTATTGTTAAAGAGCATTTATTTATATATTTCACCATGGTTTCTCATTTGTTATTTTACCTTCAGTTACAAAGTCTCGCTTCATACTGAGCTTGAAGTGAGAAATACATGTCACAAAAACTTTCCTAAGTATTGCTTTCAGGTTTAGGTTTTGTATCTATTCTCCATGGATCGGTGTAGTCACTATTTATAAGATCAGATGACTTGATTATCATGTATATTGCATTTGAAATACTTTATCTGAAATGACCCAATTCACACAGGCTGGCTCTTTCATGTGAACGGCTTTTGAATATAACATTTTGGACCTAACACAAATTCTGATTGTCTAAACTCAAATTCATTTTGAGTCAATAACAACTGGGACAATTTCGTTTCATCATGATTAGTCATTCCCTTTTTCATAATATTAAGCATTAACCTTTATGATTTGACATTGGGTATTATGATGACATTTGGTGTTCACAAAATATTCTTATGGTTTCTTCTCACCTTAAGGTGACCTCATAGCCCAAGGCTGTGTCCTCACAGTGCTTCAGTGGCTGGCAGGAAGGAGCAAGAGTCTTTCAATGGGTTGTTGCTGATCTCAAATTAAAGACATGTTTTTTGGCTTTCTAGTATCCACTTACTTCTCATACCTTTTATTTCAGGTGGGAGGCATTTACCTATTTCTTAGGACCTGAAATTAACCTATTTGCACACATGTATCTCTGAGGTCTCATAAGCTTGATGTCAACTATGGATGCTTTGGAGACAACATTTTTGTCAAACAAATCTTAGACTTTGCTGAGAATTATCTCCAAAGAATTAAAGAAAGAGGAAAAAAAAACATTATTTTATAGTTACCTGCTCTGAATAATCTAAAATCATAAGACATTTCTTATTTCTTGGGATCCCAGGTCATATTATGTGGAAATTAAAATGTATTATTTCTTTTGAATATTATAACCTCTTTTCAATGAAAGCAAAATATATCTTTCTTTAATTTGATATTGAATTTCATAATAGCAGACAAATCTTTCCCATATTCTATAAATAGTGGTGTAGACTTCATGTAACATGGTCAAAGCTATAACTTAACTGAACATATATTATTTCTAAGTTAATGTGACTGAAAATCAGTATGTCTTAATTTTGTTACACAGAAGAACTGGGAAAAAATAATTGCTTCCATTAGGAGACTCCAAAATCTTTTTATAGACTCTAATCAGAGACATGAGTTACTTTTGAATTGCCACCCTGGGACAAGAAACATTGATAAAAATTCTATTCTTTAACGCAATGGATGATGCTACTGACCCTTCACCAGTATATGCTTTCTATCATCTTATGTTGAATTACTAACATTTTTTCTCTTTATTTCCTTTATAACCAAACTACTTGCTTTTGTAACAAGGAAAGAAGTCCCACACATGTACACACACACACATACACACAAACACATATACACATGGGTATGGACTTCAGAAGTCTTGTACAATTAATATAATAAAAGATTTCAAAACTTAAGAAAAGTAAGACAATATATTGTTTCTAAATGGGATAAAATTGAAATTAAAATATTTATTGCAGATATGTAAAACTGCTTCTCTTTACAGCTATATAGGATTCAGAAGTTCATTTATATTAATTTATAATTATTAGGATTATTATTAAATGACTCTTGACAAGGCAAAATAAGTATTTGGGGGCTTTGTTAATTCCTTAAAAGTGAAGATAGATCCTGAATAGTTCTCAATGATGACATATTCTGTTTAACTTGTTTCTTAAAGGTGTAGGTACCTTCATATGTGCAAATTTCAAAGGCGTTACATTGTTTTGGACTGTGAAAAAAAATCTTAATATCACTTGGGGTTTTTGTGTGCATTTGAGTAGAGCAAATTCAATTGTAGATTTTTGGAAAAGGTGTTAACTTCTGCTTTCAGGTTTTGCAAATTCACGCATCATCAATAAAAATTTACCAAGTGTGTGCCGTTCACTGTATTATTTATGGGACTTAAAAGATAAAAATAAACACAAAAATCCTTCCTTTCTCCTATGAGGAGTCATAGTATAATGAGGAAAGTGGATGAGAAGGTCAATTATTTGCATATAATGTGAAAATATAATTATCATACAATCAGAGGCTTTAGTGTAAGCCTAAGGATGGAGTTGGGAGTTGTGGAACATTTTTGTTAGGATGGACCAGGAGTCATTGTGTTTGAAGACAACAAGACCAATGGTGACACTTCCTTCATATGTATGGATGAGAAAAAAAAATTACTGTGTTTGAAACTGTCTCTTTACTTTATGGCCTTCCTGAAGATTGTATTTCAAGAAAGCCTATCCATACCTGATTGCAAAATTTCCAACTGTTTCATAATCTCCTGGAAATCCATATAAAGTCAAATTTTCTGAAGGCAGTCCTCAATGTAGCTTGAAAGCATTTGTTGATCCCAGGCCGTTCCGACGTTCCTATCCATCTTGCATATTACTGTGGGCAAACTGCACTACTGGCATTCCTACTGCAATATATTCAGTCTAATGGATTCGTGCACAAATCAATTGCTACTTAGATTATTCAAATCATTGTATATTGTCTTTGAATAAGTAAATAGGGGTGTATGGTAGTATTGTATTTGTGATAGAAAAGTGGCTTTCACAATGAATAAATAATTCTATAAAAATGCTGAATAAAATTTGTCATCTGAAGAACAGCCATTCCCATTTTTTACTGTAGAGTCCTTTCCTAATTTTTAATATGTTAACAGCAGGAAAAGACCTTGAAATATTATTAATATCCTTATGTAAGCTAAAATATAAAATCACTTATTACTTCAACTTGACCTTTTATTAGTGTATAATTTAAGAATAGTATTACTTTTTAAAAACAGTTTTATTTAGTACCTTTACATAGCAAAAATTATACCTATGCATAATTTAATGATTTTTAGTAAAATTATAAATTGTATAAACAGCTCCGTAACTCTATTTTAGATTGTTTTCATCACTCCCCCAAAAGATATTTCATTTACAGCCACTTTCCTTCCATTTTTTTTTTTTGGCATTACTTTTTATCTTAAATGCTTACATATATACACACACACATAGGTGATATCTAACAACAAATTTTGCTGTAAAACACAATTGTATTCACATATTTGAAATTTAAAATGATAAAGCAGCTTTCATATTTATTGGAAAACTATTATTTAAGAGTATAATCTAGATGGCTATTGCAAAAGATACCAAGTACAACAGCTTTTATTTTTCTTTTCTTTTTCTTCCAATTTTATTTATGGTACTGGGTATTGAACTCAGGGACATTTTAGCGCTGAGCTACATCCCCAACCTTTTTTATTTTTTAATTTTGAGACAGGGTCTCCCTAACTTGCTTAGGACCTGACTAAGTTCCTGAAGTTGGCCTCAAACCTGCAATTCTCCTGCCTCAGTCTCCTGAGTATCTATGATTGCTGGCTTGAACCACAACACCTGGCCAAAGTACAGTGTCTTAAAATGGAAGTTTTATTTCTTTCCAGAAAAGGTTTCCTGTGTGCAAGGAGAGTTCTGTTGTCTTTAACAAATGTTTCCACCTCTGAACCCAAAGGCAAAGGCTCAGTCTCTTCATCTGTTGAGCACAGGGGGAGAAAAGAGATGAGAACTAAAAGTTGCTCTTAAGGCACAAGACCTAGAAATCACACTGTCATTTCTACTAAGGGATTGTGAGAAAAACGTTGCTATACAGTAGCATCATTGGAGATGGGAAAATGTACAATAATGAACAATTATTGGTGCTTTCCACAGATGCCTAGTATATTTTAACTGTTGAAATTTAAAACTCAAGGATCAATTTTTAAAATTCATCTTTGTCTCTCCAGAGTGCTCCTCTTAGGTGCTTAATAAAAATTAAAAACAAAAAACACAGACTATTAAAAAAGTTTTTATATATATATATATATGTATATATATATATATATATATATATATATATATATTCATTTGTTTAACACATGAATAAAGCATGTTTCAAAGCTATTATTGGATTTTAATTAACTATGAGTAGGAGAAACTCAAGAGCTTTAAAATGTCAATCTATTGACGGTCAAGAATAGAATAGAATGAAAGATTAAAATGACTTGTCAAGTCTCCACTAGCTACCAGGCAATATCTGCTTAAGAAGTTGGGACTTTTATCAAGTGGCTTTCATATGAGCAGAGATGCTGAGAATTAAAAATATATAATGATGATTTATATTCACATTATTGTTGCAAATTAGATATGTAATTTGTAAAGAGAGCTTCGAGTATTTGGTGAAAAATTTTACTCTAATTTTAAAAAAAAAGGTTGAGAAACAGTAAAAATAATTATAACTTACACAGTTCAAACTCATTTTGAAAAAATAAAGATAAAGAAAGACTATCCCAAACGTACATTTAGAATTTTCTCATATCACTAGTATTTATTGAACATTTACTATGTAACACACAATTCTGAATTCTGGGGAATACAATATTGAATAAAACAATATCCCTAATCTCAAGTACTTAAATATAAAGTAGGATAGGCAGGAAAAAGTGAATAATAATTCAGAGGGGTTTACTATAAATATATTGAATATATTACATATTATTTAGATGTAGTCAGGCAATTAAGATGCTCTGGAATGATGATATTCTACTTTAAATAATCAAAATCCTCTCTAAGGAGTTAATATTTAATCTAGATGCAGTTGTGCGGACTGCAGACAGAAAATCATTCCAGGCAGAAGAAACAGTTAACACAAGGCCCAGAGACTGTAACAAAGCAAATACACTCAACAAAAAGAACAAAAGTAAATTTGGCAAAGTGAAGTCAAAGAAGGAAAACTGGAGTTAGATGACCTAAGAAATACCAGGTGTCTGGTGTGAAGTTGCACACCTGTAATCCTAGAGGTTCAGGAGGGTAAGGCAGGAGGATTCACAGGTTCAAAGCCAGCCTCTGCAACTTAGCCAGCCCCTAGGCAACTTAGCAAGATGCTGTCTCAAAATAAAAAGTAGAAAGGGTTTGGAATGTGATTTGGTGCTTAACAATCCCCAAGTCAGACCCTGATACCAAACAAATAAATAAAAAAGCCAGGTGTCATAGATTTTTGTGGGTTAGTTTGTTTTGTTGTTGTTGTTGTTTGAGAGGCACAGTGAGAGAGAGAGAGAGCGAGAGAGAGAATCAACTTTAATTCTTTTTTTTCATGTGGCTTTCATCATTCATACACTTCATTGTGTACACGGTGCTTGGGTTTGAACCTGAATCCCTGCACATGCATGAAAGCACTGTATCTGCTGAGCTCCAGGCCCTCATTGGGTCTTTTTTTTTTTAAATCATAAATGTATAAGTAACAATATGATATGCATTTGATCATAATCCATAATTACCCCCACATTGCGCACACCCCGGTCTCTTGATTCTTCTATGTTGTTCCTCTAACAAATATAATTGATTATATATATGTTCCTAAAAAATATAATTGATTATATATATATATACATGTATGTATGCATGTATGTATGTATATATATATATTTGTGAATTTTACAGAATCAAATGATAGGGTACATGATATTTGACTTTTCGGGGGGTAAAGAATGTCTCCCTAGATCCTCCCCTCTCTTCCATTCCTTGCCTGTCCCCTTGATTCTCCCTCTCTCCTCCACTCTACATGTTTAAGTTCCTCCTAGATTATGTGTTGCTTTGCTCTTGATGGGTCCAATACATGGGTATGACTACATTTCACCCAAGCCTGGGTTTAGCTCGAGCCTCCACAGATGAAAACATTCAGCCCTTAGCTCTCTGTATTTGGCTGTTTGCTCAGCATAATTTCCACCATTGCCATCCATTTACATCCCAAGGCTGCAATATCATTTTTTCTAATAACTGAGTAGAACTCCATTGCATATATATATACCAGAGCTTTTGGATCCATTCATCCAGTGAGGGACATCTGGGTTGGTTCCATAATTTAAATATTGTAAAGTGAGCTTCTATGAATATTGATTTTGCTGTATTACTGTAATTGTTGATTCTAGCTCCTCTGGGAATATACCCAGAAGAGGAATAGCTGGGTTGTACGGTGGATCCATCCCTAATTTAATGAAGAATCTCCACACTGATTTCCAGAGTGGCTATACCAATCTGCAGTCCCACCAACAGTTTACTAGTGTTCCTATATCCTCACAACCCCTTCAGCATCTATTACTGTTTATAGTCTTCATCTTTGCCAGTCTGACTGGAGTAAGGTGAAAATCTTAATGTAGTTTTGATTTTCATTTGTCTGATTACTAATGATTTAGAACACTTTCTCATGTATTCATTAGCTTGCTCAATATCTTCTCAACTTTGTTGAGAAGTTTCTGTTTAGCTCTCTGGCCCATTTATTGATTGAATTGTTATTCTTTTTGATTTTAAATATTTTGAGCATTTTTTTGTAAATTTTATATATTAGTACATCTTAGAGGAGTCTCAGGCCATGATTATCTCCCATTCAGTAGGTTGTCTCTTCACAATTTTGACCAATTTCTTGATTGAGCAGAAGCTTTTTAGTTAATGGCATCCCATTTGTTGATTTCTTACTTTAATTCTTTTGCTTTAGAGAAAGTCTTTGCCTACTCCCAAATGCTGGAGTGTTAGTCCTAATTTTTCTTCTTGCAATTGTACGATAGCTGACTGAATTCCCAGTTCCTGGATCCATCCATTTTGATTTGATTTTTGTGTAAGTTCATAGATTAGGATCTATTTCAACTTCCTGCAAATCCCTTTCCAATTTGCCTAGCACCATTTGTTGAACAGGCTGTCATTCCATCATGTGATATTTTGAGCCCTTTTGTCAAAGATCAGATGTACAAAGATTTGTGGGTTTGTCTCAGAGTCTGCTATTCCATTTGTCTTAATTCCTATTTTGATACCAGTACCATACTGGTTTTGTTTCTATAGCTCTTCAGTGTAGATTTAGATCTGGTATTGCAAATCTACCTGTTTCACCTTTCTTGCTTAGTAATGTTTTGACTATTTTGAAATTCTTTTTGTTCCAAATGAATTTGAGAATTGTTTTTTCTACATCTGTAAAGAATGACATTGCTATCTTGATGGGGATTGCATTGACTCTATAAAGTGCTTTTGACAGAATGGCCATTTTCATCACATTAATTCTGCATAACAAAGAGCATGGAATTTCTTCCCATCTTCTCAGGTCTTCTTTGATTTCTGTCTTAAATGTTCGATTATTTTCATTGTAGAGGTCTTTTATTTCCCTTCTTTGATTAATTCCCAAGTATTATATTCTTTTTAAGGGTATTGTGAATGGGACCAATTTCCTGATTTTTTCTTCTGCCCTATTATTGTTAGTGTATAGGAAAACTATTAGTTTACAGGTATTGAGCTTGTAGCCTGCCACTTTGCTAAATCTGATTATAAGCTCAAGCAGTTTTCTGGTGGAGTTTTTTTGATCTTCCAGATATAGGATCATGTCATCAGCAAAAAGGGATAGTTTAACTTTCTCTCTCCTATTCTCATTCCTTTGATTTCCTTGCAAGAAGGCTCTAGCTAGGGTCTCTAGGAACACATTGCATAAAAGTGGTGCAAGTGGGAAACCTTGTTTTGTTCCCAAGTTAAGTGAAAATGCTTTCATCTTTTTTCCATTTAGTATTAAATGAGCTGAGAGTTTGACATATACAGCCTTAATAAAGTTAAGTTCCTTTGCTCCCTATCTTCTCCACGGTTTTAAGCATAAATGGGTCTTAGATTTTATCAAAGGCCTTTTCTGCCTCAATTGAGATGATCATATGACTTTTATCCTTAATGCTGTTTAAGTGATGAATCACATTTCTTGTTTTGCATATGTTGATCCAGCCTCGCATCCTTGGAATGAAGCCCGTTTGATCATGATGAATTATCTTCCTGATATGTTTTTGAATGTGGTTTGCTAGAACCTTATTAAGGATTTTTGTGTTGATGTTCATGAGGGATATTGGTCTGTAGTTTTCTTTTCATGGTGTGTCTTTGTTGGATTTTGGTATCAGTGTTATGGTTGCCTCATAAAAAGTGTTCATGGGTTTCCTCCTTTTCGATTTTTTGGAATAGCTTAATAAGAAGAGGTTTTACCTCCTCCTCATAGGTATGGTTAAACTCAGTGGGAAAGCCATCAGGTCCTGGGCTTTTCTTCTTTGGAAGACTTTTAATTGCTATGTGGATTTCAGTGCATATTATTGTGCTGTTTAGGCTTTCAATATCATCCTGTGTCAATTTGGGGATGTTGTATGTGTCTAGAAATTTGTCCATGCCTTCCAGATTATCTAATTTAGAGGAGTATGCTTTTCAAAGTAGGTTTTGATAATTTGTTGGATTTCCATGGGGCCAGTGGTGATCACTCCCTTTTCATTGGAGATTTTGTTGATTTGCTTTGATTCTCTCCATCTTTTAGTGAGATTGGCTAGGGTTCTATTAATTTTTTTTTTTATTTTTTCAAAGAATCTGCTCTTGGTTTCTTAAATTCTTTTTATTTATTTTTTGTTCTCAATTTCATTGATTTCAGCTCTGATGATGATTATATCCTGTCTTCTGCTGGTTTGGGGCTTAGATTGCTTTTCATTTTATAGGGATTTGAGATGAAGCATAAGCTTATTTATATGAGAGCTTTCCAGGTTTTTAATGTAGGCACTCAGTGCTATAAATTTCCCCCTTAAGCATCTTTTCTTGGTGTCCCAGAGGTTTTGATAGGTTATGTCTTCATTCTCATTCTCTTCTCTTCCAAGAATTTCTTGATTTCTGCTCTTATGTCATTTTTAATTCATTCTTCATTCAATAGTGTGATCTCCATGTGTATGTTTGTTTTGTGTTATGATTTTTGTTATTAATTGCTAGGATAATGGCATCACGGTCTGATAGGGTACATGGAATTATATCTATTTTTTAATATTTGCTGATATTTCCTTGGTGAACTAGAATGTGGTCTATTTTTGAGAAGGATCCTTGCACTGCTGAGAAAAAGGTATACTTAGCCAATTTGTGGTGCAAAATTATATAGACATTTGTCCATTTGCTTTATGGACTTGTATCCCAATTACTCTTAAAGTGTTTCCTCTGATTTTATCCCAGACATTTTGAAAATTCTGCTCGTGATCTGTGAGTTTTTTTTTTTTTTCTCATTTGGTCATCCATACACTCAAGCTTACTCAGTCTGTCTTCATTGTTGAAAGTTCATACTTCCAGAGCTGAGGTTTTGTTTTCTATAGAGGTTAGACTATTATTAAATTCTTCCATTGTTGTTCTGATGTTATTGACAGAAGATTTTAGCTTTGTTACTTCCATTTTCGGTATATCTATTACTTTGGTAATAAAGTTTTTCATCTCTTTTCTCACATAGTCCTTTCATTAAATCTTCTTTTAGTGCATTGTTCCTTTTAGTAATCAGATCACTGATAATTATTTCTAGGTTTCCATCTTGCTCCCTATCTGTGTGTTCCTTGGCTGGGGAGTTGTGGCTTGAGGTGAACATTTTCTATTGTGATTCCCCATTTCATAATTTTCATCGGGATCTTTGAACAGAGTTTGCCTTTGGTGAAGGCAGGCAGGTCTAGAGGTACTTCTGTTTGCAAATCAAACCATCGAGTCAGACACCACCCCTCTGATGATTGCTTTCTTTTAGAAAGCTGCTTTGGCCTGAAACCTCATTTTGCTATACCTTACGGATGTAAGTCCCACAGCATTGATTCAAAATCTGTTTGTGGTGCATTTCAGCCTGCTGGCTAGTATATGCACAGCCACTGGGGTGCTTTGGAGGGTCCTAATGTCTCATGTTCAGCCTGATTGGGGTCCTTGCACACAGCAACAGGACCTGGGATCTTTGGCTGTGGCTATGAGTCCAATGTATCTGGACCTGTCAGGAATGGGCTGCATCTGGGCAGCTGCATGGGGGAGCAACTGGGCAGTTTGGGGCTGGGGGTTTACTTGCCTGAAGGCCCTAGTCCTGAGGCCTGATTTGTCTGCTGGTTTGAGCTATTGGAGTGCAGGGCAAAAGGAAATCAAAGCCAATATGCAGAGTTCTAGATGAGAAGTAATGTTGATGGGGTAAATGTAGTTTTGGAGAAGGAAAAAAATGTGACCATAGTAAAGTTAATAAAGAGAGAAAAGTGAACAAAGTTGGAAGATAAGTTGTAGATTTGAAGAGGGTAGGTAGAGAATAGAGGAATCAAGAATAACATTTCAGGATGCTCTGTATAATCTTTATAAAACTCAAAAAAAAAAAACCAAAAAACCCCAAGATGAACAAATTTGCACGTCAAACATTAGAAGTTGATGTGACCCCAGTAAAATTTGAGATGCATTTTAGATAGCTACATATCACGTCAAGGTCAGCCTTGATGAATGAACCTAGGGTTCTGAGGAGCAATCAGGTCCACAGCACTGTTTTTAAGGTCATTTTGATACAGATCTTATCTGAGCAGTAGAATTTGGGAGATTCTTTGAAAGTATGAATGTGTAAAGAAGAGAAAAGGGCCCAATTCAGATGAGGCTTTGGGGTTTCCAACACTTAGAAGACAACTAGAAGGAGAGAATTCTACAAAGAAGTTACATCAGGGGGCTGGAGCAGTGGCTTGGCGTTTACAGTGCTTGCCCGGCATGCGCAAGAACACAGGTTCAAACCCCAGCACCCACGTACACAATTAAGTGTCAGAGCAATGAAAGCCATGTGAAAAACTCAATAAAAATTGATTCTCGCTCTCTCTCTCTCTCTCTCTGTCCTTCTCTCTTTAAAAAAAAAAAAAAAGAAGTTACATAATTGAGTTCAGTGAAGTGGGAGGAAGTTAAGAGGCTGCAGTACAGAAGTATATAACTGCTACATTAAGTGCCACCATAAAGGGCACATTGGATTTGACAATGTGGAGGCCAGGTGACTATAATGAAAGATTTCTTGGTGATATCATCTATATGAAAGCTTAACTAAAGTGGATTGAGTAACATTCTTCATGTTAAAACAGAGTCATTATTTTTTCTAGATCTTTTCTGGTAAGTAGAGTTGAAATGGGAGCTATGCTAGCATCTTAATTGAAGTAATAATGTCAAGGTAGTGACAACACACCTCCTGTTTTTTCAGTTTCTTTACTAACTCTTCATTTGATTTAATAGAGAAAAGAACAAAATGCCTGTGGCCATGCATTTGTTTTTATTTATTTATATAAGTAAACCTGTGAGTATATAACTGAGAATAAGAAACAAATTATATAATGAAGAGCAAAAAATTCTCATAAGTTTGAAACTATCCTACAGAGAACCTATTGCACATGATATGTTAGTTCTTCCTAATTGTCATAAAATACCTGAAGCAGGCAAAATTTATGAAGAAAAGAGGTTTGTTTAGTTCACAATTCTGGAGGCTGAAAGTCCAAACAGCATTGTACAGGCCCTGATAAGAGACATATGTTGAGTAACAGAAGCACATGCAGGAGGAAGAGATCACATGGCAAGGCAGCAAGTCAGAAAGAGATTAGCGCCCCACAGTCCTTCCCAAAGGCATCCCCCCAACTGGACTAAGGAACCCCACTAGTCCCTGTCTTTTGAAGGCTCCACTGCCTCCAAATACCAGCACTTGAGGACCATGCCTCCAATACAAACCCTTGAAGGAACACACAGGTGATAAACCATAGCAGATGGTATATAATTCCTTAAAGAGAATGTTGTGCAAAGTGGGTGTTCTAACATACAATGACAAAACACTCACAATAATCTTAATTCTTAGTTTAATTTAATTTGGCAGACAATTATTAAGTTACCCATTATTTTCTGAAATCATTGGTCCTGGGGCTAGAGAAAAGGGAAAAATAAAAATAAAAAAGCTTAGAATTTGTTTTCAAAGCATTCCTGGGCTTATAGCAACAATGTTTACCTATAGGAATTTGCAGACAATGATAAAAGCAAAAATACAACGATGTTCAAGAGCATTTAGAGTTGACAGAATGCTATGAATTATATGGGGGTGAGAGGTATTAGAGTATATTTAACAAACTTAATTTTTAACCAAAAGTCACCAGAAAGATCAGGAAAAAGACCCAGAAGTATCCCATGTGCACAAATGTGGGTGTACAAGCTGCATGGTGCCCTTGAGAAACTTTGAGCAGCTTGGTATTGCAAGTAGGTAACTTAAAGTACATGTGATAATATGTTTAAATTCAAAAAGGATTAGGAGCAAGCACTCATCTTCTCAGCAGGAGGGGAAAAAACCTCTAAGTATCCCAAATATTTAGAAATACTAAAAAAAATTAGGTGATAATTATTGGGCAATTAAACAACCTGATGACTATGACCATCTTAGTGTTTTGTTGTCTTTTGTTCTTAGGTCACTAATCAATTGCACATAACATTAGCTAGCTATACTAAAAACTTTGAAAAATCCATTCTTATGACACGCTGGGTTGGTGTACAATGTTGTGAAGCAAACTGGATTTTAGTATTACCAGTTATTACTTTGTGAAACCCTTTTTATTTTGCTTCTCTTAAGGAGGACAACGATTATATAACAAAACTTCCTGAACATGGCCACTAAAATGTCCTTCAGAAAATCTCTGTTGGGGGTCTGGAGCAATGGCTCAATGGTTGCAGTGCTTGCCTGGCAAGTGCAAGGAAGCAGGTTCAAACCCAGCACCATGTGCACTGCGGAGTGTTGGAGCAACAAAAGACACATGAAAAACTGGGTAAAATTTGATTCTCTGTTTCTTTCTCTCTCACTGTCCCTCTCTCTTAAAAAAAATCACAGTTGGGCTTTATCATATTCATCAGGAAATTCTTTAGTAGAAAAACCTAATTTCAGTGTTAAACACTTCAGGAATCCTTCCTTCCAGGGTCATGTACAGAAAATACACAACAAAACCATACTTTATATTCATTTCAAATATCACCTTGGGAAACATGCTATAACAATTGTAGTACCCGCAAAGTGATACCTTAATAATAGTATATCATTATTATATATATCGTGACCCCTCTGTATCTCTGGAAGATGGGTTCCAGTGTCCCCTGCAGATACCAAAATCTGTGGATGCTTAACTCTTTTATGTAAAACGGTATGGCATTTATGTATAATCTATACACATTTGCCTGTATAATTTAAATTATCTCTAGATTATTTATAATATTTAACTGATGTAAGTCTACATGCATAGCCATTGTATTTCATTGCATAGAGGATACTGTCAAGAAAAAGAAGCCTCTGCATGTTCAATAGGGATGCAACCCTCATCGAAAAAACTATGTGCATGTGCTATGTAGCATGTGAACAACACTTGTGAGGTGAACAATATTCAAACAAAAACAGTTGGAGAGAAACTGAGGACCTGGGAATCAGCTATAGCAGAGTGCACCTGTTCAATATGCCATTGCTGTGACTCCAGGGTATATGTATAATTTTTTTGAGAAAGGAACAGTAAGAGACAGAGAGAGAGAGAGGGAGAGAGAATCAATTTTATTTAGCTTTTCATGTGACTTTCATTGCTCCCACACTTCGTTGTATGCATGGTGCTGGGATTTGAACTCTTAGACTTGTGCATGCCAGGCAAATGCCATAACCACTGAGCCACTGCTCTAGCCCCTCCAGGGTGATTCTTGATGAGCAAGAAAAATAAAATTTTTGAGCTTTCTGAATTTTTAAAAGATACATTTTAATTGCAGTTGGTTGAATCCACTGATAAGAAACTGTAAATACAGAAGGCCAATTGTAATTCTGTGTTAATTCTAGAGATTGAACCCAGGAGTGCTTTACCACTGAACGATATCCACAGCCCTTCTTTACATTTTGTAAATTTTGACACAGAATCTCACTAAGTTGCCCAGGCTGCCCTCACAGTTGTGATCATCTTCTGTTAGCCTCTGGAGCAGGTGAGATTATAAGTGTGTACCACCAAGTTGGAGGCCAATTACAATTAAAATTAATTTATATAAAAAGCAGAATCTCAAAAAGAGAAGCTTGACTTTTACCTTCACTTAGTGAAATGACACTCAGCACTGGTCCCAGATAATTTAGTTTTTCTCTCTCTAAGACAGATGTTGGGAAAATTATCTTCTCTCTCTGAGGTTAGGAGAGCCTACTTGCTTTCTTTGACCAGTGAAATCTAAGTGGACGTGACTTCTGTCACTTTAAGCAGAATCCTCAACAATCTGGTGTGATTTTTTCCTATATCCTACCCTGATGAGTGAAGATGAGTGAATATATTTTGTCCTTGGGTGACAAAAATTAGCAGAGCCCTGGTGACCCATTTGGATATATCATATAAGCAACAAACTTATTTTTTATATGCTGATATACAAGTAATTTTGCATCTAACCTAGCTTGACTTATAACAGCTATTAAAGCTACTCGGCAGGACTAGTTCTGAATGCAATTTCACATGAAATTTGACTTTTCTAGTTAATAGTCTCAACTCTATTAATATGCCCATTACTTTGCATTATCTACAGTTTTAAACTTCATTAAATGGAAAGCCTTTCCTATTCTTCATTTCCTCTCTGGAAGGTGACAGTCTAGTGGGGAAAGAGAGATGATGAAGTTCTATTTTTTAATTAAGAAATTTATTTATTGAACAATCAAACAAGCTTCTAATGAAATAATATAATATATATATATAAATTCTGAAAATTAGAATTACCCCCAAGAGCCCCCCCCCAATTATCCACCCTTATCCCTCCCCCACCTCCTTCCCAATACATCTCTATGAATGCCTTAGGTTGTATGTCATTACATTTTATCCAGATTCAAAACATAATAATAGAACTCCTTTCTCAATGGCTGGGATCTAGCTCCAGCCTCCACAGATGAGTGAAGACATTCCACCCTTGGTTCTCTGGGTTGAGCTGATTTTACTCAGCATAATTTCTTCCATAGCCATCCATTTACCTTCAAAGGCTGCAATATCATTGCTTCTAATTGCTGAGTAGAACTCCATGGTATATATGTACCACAGTTTTTGGATCCATTCATCCAGTGAGGGACATCTGGGTTGTTTCCATAATTTAGCTATTGTAAAGTGAGTTGCTATGAACATTGATTTTGCTGTGTCACTGTAATGTGCTGATTCTAAATCCCCTGGAAAAATACCTAGGGGCGGAATAGCAGGATCATGTGGTGGGTTCATCCCTAGTTTTTTGAGAGTTCTCCACACTGCTTTCCAGAGGGGCTGTACCAGTCTGCAGCTCCACCAAGAGTGTGTTAGTGTGATTATCTCTCTACACCCCCTCCAGCATCTATTATTATTTATTTTCTTCATTTTTGCCAATCTGAATGGCATGAGGTGATATCTTAATGTAGTTTTCATTTGCATTTCTCTGATTAATAATGATTTAGTGCACTGTCTCATGCAGTCATTGGCCTGATCAATGTCCTCTGTTGAGAAGTTTCTATTTAGAGTTCTTTATGTCTACTGTTTGTACTCTCTTCCTCCTCCTCAGCTTCTTTCCATTTGAGGTTACACACTTTCTCAGGGACAAGACTGGATGGAAGAAGGGGGACTTTAAGGGTAAAGTTTAAAATTGCACAGGTGTAATTTAGCTTTGGTGCCTTTCTAGCAGATTCTTCCTGTCATAAATCTTTCAGAGATACCCACCATATTTTAATTAACTCTATAAGTTCTCTTTATGAGGTTAAGCTCTCCAGTTCATGGTTATAATCTCTCTCAGCCCTGAGCAAATCTAGTGTTTTACCACCTCTGCCAATACCAGATGGGAGCAGCTCACTTTTGGAGGTAATCCTTTTAAACAACTTCAAAGACAATTTGAAGACAAATATTCCCTTTTGCCTGATCTCCTCTGGTCCTCAAATCACTCCAGCAGTCTTTGACTTAATACATTGGGGAAGCTTAAGGTCTCTGATGTCAGAACAACTTAATGAATGATTTCTTCTGCTTCAAATTTCTAATGTGAGAGTCAGAAACTATCCAGTCCACCACACCACTGGGGACAGATTAAGCCAAGTGGCATTCTCAAAGTTTCAATGTAGAATAAGAAGCACTGTTCTCTGTCTCACAGAGAATTTCTTGGGAAATTCCCACCTCAAAACCCACGTTTTGTTCCCTTGTTGTGAGGGAGCAAAGTGTTAGAAATCCATTTCTGTGAACCCCATTTTGCATGATTTTCTCTCACCTCACTTCAGAATGCTGACATGAATCATCTTGTGGCCTTAGCAGAAAAGTGACACTAAAATAAATTTATTTTTACATATTATGACATGTATTATTTTCTCCATCACACATTTTTATTATTCTTTCTCTTTTTCCATTCAACTGATGTTCAAATGACTACTTAGATCAGATTCTGGTTGAAAATTTAAAGGAAATTTCATGAACACTATATTTCTTTTAAAACTTATTGATAAGAAGTTTTTTTTTTTTTAAAGTCTTTTGTGGTTCGTAGCAAGATAAACTGAAAACAGGCTTAAATTTCATCTTACTTTTTTGGTTTCAGGCATCAAACCAACAGAATTAACTGATGCTTTATTATTTCTAATCCTGGGAATAAAGGTACAATAAACTTTCCTTTTAAATTCAAATCAAATAATCATAGAGAAGAATTTTATAGCCAGAACAGATCATCATACAGTCTATAGCAGCCACTTGACTTCAAGGCAAAAGAGCTATAATCTTTAAATAACTTGTCCAACATTGTAAAACTGATTAACACTAGAAGCTAAGTTTACTTACAAAACCCTCTGTGTTATACCATGGTGCTCAGTATTTGTACAAAACTAAAAATGAGCTCCTGTAATAATTAAAAATATATATTTATTTAAAGGTAGTGCCAGCTTTCCTAAGAGGATCATTTAAAAGTAGGTAGTATTCAAGTGTATCAAAAATATAAGCAATTACCCATTTGAAAAGAAACTGCAGTCTCAATTTGAAAATGTTTGACGGGGTAGATTGTCCCTTCTCTAATCACTGCACTTCATATTTTTTAATATTTACTACATTATTTGTCTTGGCAGGTTAAAATTCTATTGTGCATCCCCCAAATTATGTTTCTCTTCCCTTAGAAGTGTGAATAGATGTCATTGTTTGTGTTGGTGAATTTTGAAAGGTGTCTAGATGGGAATTTCCATCATGATTCACTTGGCCTCTCTGACTGGCTTAGACCTATGCATTCACTGCAGGGCAAGAGAGGAGAAATGAGAAAACACAGGAGCAGGTCTGCCACTGTGTTTCCATTAACCTGAGTGGTCCCTTCACAACCTCGGAAGTGCAGAGAGTGAATGATGGCCCAAGTGGGGCAGGACAGATCGATTGCGTGATTTTTACTCACTGTTTCTCCTCAGCTTTAACTGGCTATTGATTGGATGAGCAGGAGATGGGTAGTGCCTCCGGGACCTAAGAAGGACTAAGAGGAAATTCCCTCCCTCCCCTCAGCAACACCTTCAGGCACTTGGAGCCATTCACTTTACAAAAGAGAGTAAAACAAAACTTAACAATGAAGTCACCTGAAGAGAAATAAATTCCATCCTCCAACTGGAAAGTAAACTCTGTTTAGTGCTTATTTAAGCTTAGAAAAGTAAACATTACATATAAGTTCATAAAGTTTTAAACTGGTAGAATGTTTTTTTTTTTTAATCTCATTGATCTGTCTTTTAACAGATGTGAAAACTGAAGCCCAAAGTGAGTAATCCATTTACTCCACAACTTGGGGTAAGTTGTAGTAACCTTGGCTTACTAATTCCCAGTTTAGCAGCCTCTATTCTTGGAAATATTTTCTTACTTCTAACAGAGACTCGCAGAGAGAGACTCTTTTGTTGCTTTGGATCTATTATGTCATGTTCTAACACTTAAATTTAATGTACCCACCAATTCCCAGGGACATCCCGTGGATGTCAGACTGAAGAAAGGAAAAGAAACAAGGACTTTTCACATTGCTGGACCAATATACAAATAATATAGCTTGCCCTTCTTCTGGAACCTCAGATTTCTGAGATTAGGAATTTTCATAAGATTTAAGAGTCCATGAGTCAAGGTTTCTTTTCTTTCAGCTTCAAGGCAACTGACTAAAAAAATTCTTCTCAATATTGTTCTACCCTCTGTTTCTTCAGTGGAGGAATCATTTAGGTTCCTGCTAGGAATGCAGAGTATCATGTGGGTCTTGAGGAAAAGACATTGTTTGTAGTACTAGTTCAAGAAATCCATTGGGCTGGAGAGGTGGTTCAATGGCAGAGCACTTGCTTGGCATGTGTGAGGTCCTGGGTTTGATCCCCAGCACCACATACACAAATAAATATAGGAAAAACAAAAATCAAATGAAAAGCATTGAGTGTCTCTCTCTCTCTCTCTCTCTCTCTCTCCCCCTCTCCCCCAAGGAAAAAAAAAAGAAGGAAAGGAAGGAAGAATGAAAGAACCAAGAAAATCCAAATCATGAGTACAGCATGGTCAATAATGTCTACAAATGAATTGGAGATGGTCTCTGATCTAGGTACAATAGCACAAGAAATTCTTCACATATGAGATTCTTCTGATATGGAAAGACTAGAAATATTCATTCACTGGTATTAGCAATTTGGAAGAGAAAATACTGAGGGGGCCCTTGGAGTTTTAATAAGTTCTTCTAGATCAGTGGTGTTTTGCAGAAGATGATTTTGTCCCCTGAAAATTTGTCTTTCTAGAAGACATCTGGCAATATTTGAAAATATTTTGAGTTGAGAAAAATTGAAGAAGGTGTTGTTGGTGTCTAATGGGTAGAGGACAGGGAAGTTGCTTAGCGTCCCAAGATGCCCAGGATGGTCCTCCCCCCACAACAAAGAGTCATACTCCCAAAATGTTAGTAATTCAAAAACTGGGGTAATGCTCTAGGTTAACCTGCTGCTTATATGGCTTTCGGTGATTCCATTATTTGCAAAGACTTTTTTTTTTATTTTGCCCAGTGAATTATTCACTCATACAGACAAAATGGTAAGGGTAATAAGTTAGTGGATTCATTTATATTTTTTAAAGGACAGTGCCAAATAAGTTCTTACAATGTGGAGTAGATCACAAGACTTTCAGAAGCCTGGAGAAAGATCACTGGGAGACCAAAGGCCATAATTAAAACTTGGAGACAATAGATTGTCTCTTGGATATTAATTCATTTTCATTTTTAAATGTTATTTTTTAGCAAATAAGAATATTATACTTCCTTTTTTCCTACTTATAGATTGATTGATCATCTGATTAGTTTTCCCAATTGGCTATGAACAGATAGTGTGTAGTATTTAACTGCTGGTTAGAGAAATCTCAAGTATCTTTCTGCTGTAGTATACTGACTGCCAGCCTTCTAAATAGTGGTTGTGACTGGAGTAAGAGGAAGTTGTAGTTTCAAGCCACTGAGACTTTCAACTGTGATTTATTTCAGCCTAGCCTAGTTTTTCTGGACAAATGCATTCATTAAAATTTTAACATGGACCATGTTAAAAATATGATCTTGTTGAATTAAAGTTGTAATGTTATTTTAAATTAAAATCTAAACATTTCCATTAAGAAGGGTAAGAAAAAGTGTGCCCATTTAATCCTCACTAGATAATTTCCTGCTTCCATTTCACAGACAGTTAACAACTATAACACTACCCCAATGCTGGGCACCAGTACAGTAGGATACTGTATTTCTCATCGACTCAATTCTCAGCATCCTTGCTTAGTAAGGCTCGGAACTGAAGCTCCACTACAGGAGAAGTGTTATCTGCTCTGTTCACTGCGATCACCCTAACATCTACTGCAGTGACCATCACATAGTAGGCTTTAATGAATACTTGAATTTAAAAAGTAATGATTTCAGACACTCACATTAAGTGAACTTTAAGCTTCTGGGGCTGAGAGGACCATCTTAAGTCAGTCAGTATTTTCATTATCAGGTGAATGAAACAAGGGGATGTGCATTTGTGGGTAGGGTGGTGTTAATAAGTAACAACTATGTCTTTAATACAGCTCTGTCTTCGAGAGTGAAAAAAGTCTCCAGAGCATTTCCACTTATTTGGAATATTAACCAAAATTTAGAGGTTTCTAAACTGATGAATAAATGAGTTCTTACTACTGCTGAGGCTGGAGAAAGGTGTAGGAGTGAGAGGGTACTTCTCAGAGAGAGTGTTCTGGTGGTGCAGACCACATTTGGGGATGTGATAGCAAGATGATACTTTAAAAAGTAATAACTACCTTTCTTAATAAAAAATAAAAAAGAAAGGAAGCTGTTTTTCCATTACAAAAACATAAATGTTTAATCCTATTGCCAAATATATTGATGAATAAGAATGGATGATAGGAAGGGAGGAGAAGGAGAAATGTAGGAACAGAAAAAGCAAGGTACATTCCAAGCATTTATGAGTATGTCACTGTATATACTATAGCCATGTATATAAAAATGTTCTTCATAGGTATAAGAATTATATCACTGCACTTGATATTTTAGGAAAAAATGTAGAACCCAGAAGAAAGGCAAGGGATCGGGAGATGGGAGTAGAAAGGTAGAGGGGTGTGGGGAGGGAGAATATTTACCAAATTGTATTGCTGTATTGTGTGCATATATTAGTATATGACAATAAATCCCATCAATATGTATAATCATAATGCACTAGTAAAAATATTAAAAGTAAAAAGTGACTATTCTATATCATCACCCTGCCCCCAAATAGTCACATAACTTGGAAAAACTGATACCACTAGCAATGCGTGTGTGTGCACACATTTCAAGCACAGGTTAAAACCCATTTGATCTCTCTTGACAGGAATTAGACAGGTGCATCATATTCCACTTACCTCTCTCTTAAGTGCCATCAAATATGCCCCACGTGGATACTGGCCCCATAGAGGACAGCTATAAATAGTCAGTGTTACCAAGGGTAGCAGTTACAGGATGAGAGAGAAAAAAAAGTTTTAAAATAGAGCATTTAATTAAATTTTAAATGAAATACATCTGGATCTTAGGAATTGGAAGTTTGCTCTTCTAATGATGAAAATTATTGAGAAGTTATAGAAGTAAATAAGAGGGTCTCAGTGGGAGCCCCTAACTGAGGGGAAAAATGAGAGGTATCAACTTTGTGGGTATAAGTTACTGAAAAACTAAAAATGTGTGTCTTACTTCCAGCAAGTTGAGAATCTCAAATTCATCAAGAAAAAATCATATGTCTTTACTTATGAGATGTTTACATCTTGTTGGGTGAGAAAGGCGAAGATTTCAACATGATATAAAAGCACAGCCATGGGGATGCACAAACTGCAGGGGAGCTCATAGCACTTACACTTAGACTAGGGGGATACAGGAAAATTTCCTGAGAAGACTGCATGATGGGAACTAAAATTTTAAGCATGAGTAAGAGTTAGCCAGGCAAAGAATGTGGGAAGTGCATTCAGGGCAGTTAAGCAGCATGAGTTAAAGCACAGAGTTGTGAAACAGCATGGTGTATGAGAAAAACAGCAAGTAATTTGATGTTAAGGGCATAAAAGTAAGAGGCAGGACATGGCAGGAGATAAGGTAAGAGTTAGATAGGTCAGGGAGGGCTACACGGTAATATGACAGCAAAGTGTGCAAACTTTATGGGCACCAGGGTTCTACTGAAGGGTTCAAAAGCAGGCAAGTGGCATAATCAGATCTCATTTTAGATGAAATATTGATGGGTATTTCACAGATGATGGAAGATTGGACGAAAGAAACCCTCCAGGCAGAGGGCAGTTAGGCACCCATTGTTAAGGATAGAAACGAACAGGATCCAAATGAAGGGAATTATAGCATGGTTTGAGGAAAAACAATAGATGTATAAATAATTTAATAGATAAATTTAGTAGGAGATGACCTGGAGGTTGGAGCAAGAAAAAGAAGGAATTTGATTTTATATTCCAAATTTTGCATTTACACAATTATTTTTTGAAAAATAGATTATAGTAAGATAGGAATAGTTAATGGGGAAGAACAAGTTCACTACAACTTTGAAATAGTTTTGGAGATGTTTAGCAGGCAGTGGGCAATATAAATCTGAACTGCAGTGCAGGTATTGACACTAGAAATACACAGTTGGGAATCATAAACTTTGGTTTACAGTTTGAACTAGATAAGTGTAAAAAGGTGTTTAGGGAAGATGTGTAGAGGGAGAATAACAGAGATCAATATTGAGAGATATTTAAGGAGTGGGCAGAAGAGGAGGAACTGTGTGAGACAGAGAAAGACAGAGAAGAAACTTCCTCTCCTAATCATAAAGGAACAGGTGGAAATGTTACCACTGTTCCAGAAAGTTGAAAAACGAACAAAAAATTCAGTGGATTTGCAATTAGGAAGTTCTGGGTCATGCTGACAGTTTCAGCAAAATTGTAGAAATAGAATATGCTACAAGAATTTAAGGAATGATTGCAAAATGAGGGAAAACTTTCTGATTTTGAGAAACATGCTAGAGAAGAGCAAAGAGATATTTTTTTGGCAATATGGAAACAGACAACAGTTTGTGCCTAATAGATTTCAAATACTTTTTCCTTCTAATTATTTTTACTTTTGTCTGGGGACAGAGTTTTAGACAGATTATACATCTTTGACTGTTAGTGAGAAAGCGGAGAAAAAGGGAGAAGGATGATACAGGATAGATATGACGCAGCCCTGGAGGATTTTTTTTTTTTAAGAGAGAGGTGCATTGAGAGTAGAGAGAGAGAGAGAGAGAGAGAGAGAAACAATTTTTGTTTAGTTTTTTTTTATGTGGCTTTTGTTGCTCCGAGACTTCGTTGTATACGTTGTGATGAGGTTTGAACTCGCAAACTCGTATATGCCAGGCAAGCACCGTAACCACTGAGCCAGCACTCCAGCCTCTCTGGAGGATGTTTAGAAAATAAAGAACAAATGAGTCACAGGGAGCACCAACAGCAGAAGAATATGATCTTCTTAGAAGGTGAGTATAGGAAATCTGCAGATGAGGTGGACAACAGAGCCAAAATTCATGTCTCATGAATTCAAATGTCCTAATAATACAGATGTTTAACTACGAAGAAGAGGGACAGGTAAGGTAGGAGCAGTTGCTGTAAGAAGTTGAAAAGAGGGGCTGAATCAGTGGCTCAGCGGTTATAGCGTGTGCCAGGCATGCAGGAAGGACCCAGGTTCAAACCCAGTACCACATACACAACTAAGTGTCACAGCAACAGAAACGAGATGAAAACTAAATAAAATTGATTCTCTCTCTCTCTCTCTCTCTCTCTCTCTCCATGCCCCCCTCCCTGTCTCTCCACACCCCTCTCTCTTTTAAAACAATAGAAGTTGAAAAGACAATTGTTCAAAGAGGCAACAGATTGTCAAAAGATCTGAGAAACTAACTGGGATTGGATGCTGTAAATGGGTGGCTACAGGAGTATTTAAATACTGGCACTTTCATTATGATGGAGAAAGTGAATATTAGGATTAACTCAAGACCAAAGTTTTATTGGTTAGATATCTTCAAGATCTTCAAGGTAAGGCAGTAAGGCATTGATTGCAGCTATTGATAAAAAAAAAAATTCAGGTGATCAGATCCAGTCGGAGCAGAGGATAGCAATACTAGGAATCTGGAACTCAGAGGAGGAAAGGAGTGGGGGTGGAACCAAGGAACTGGTTGTCTCTGTAAATCTGGGTAGCAAGGGTTGTGGGGGAGAAAAAAATGGCAGGCTGTGGTCAAAGCAAAAGATATTAGCACTAAAGGTTCAGATGTGAACACATTTTCATTCAGCTTTAGCGTACGGCCACTGACTCTGATGATTATGCATGATCACATTTTTTTTTAAAGAAAGAGGGGACAGAGAGAAAGAGAGAGAGAGAGAAAGAGAGAAGCAATCTTTATTTAGTTTCTCATGTGACTTTCATTCCTCAGACACTTTGTTGTGTACGTGGTGCTGGGGTTTGAACTTGGGTCCTCGCGCATGCCAGGCAAGCACCGTAACCGCTGAGCCACCGCTCCAGCCCCGATCACATTTTTTTTAAAGAGAGAAAGACAGTAAGAGAGAGAGAGAGAGAGAGAGAGAATCAATTTTATTTAGTTTTTCATGTAGCTTTTGTTGCTCTGACCGTTTTATGTTGTTCTGGGGTTCAAATCCACATACTCCTGTATGCCAAGCAAGGGCCATAACTGCTGAGCCACTGCTCCAGCCCCTACCATCACATTTTGTGACATTGAAACTGAATTAGAGAAATTAAAAAAAATTGTCTACGTATAAATAACTCGTAGTTATGAGAGAGATGGGATTTGACCCTTAGTTTTTGTGAGTACAAAGCCTCTATATTTTCATGAAACCATATTGCCCCCTCCAATTTGGCTTGTCAAATACCAAAATAAAAGAATGCACTTTTGTTTACACAAAAGTTTGTGCTGTTTTAAGCCATAAAAGGATCAATTAGTTCCAGTACTCATTTGTTCTAATTACATTGCTTTCTTTTGTTAATAACTAGGAATGTTCACTTTCACTGTCTTTGCACCTGCATGTTTGATTCAGGAACATCCTTGGAGATGTGTCCTTTTCATTTTGGAGATGTGCAGGCTAATAATAATTTATTCCTAACCCTGTGTTCAGCATACCAGTGAAGTTGGTATTGCTTTCAGAATTATGTATAGTTAAGTAAGAAGGTAAATTTTTAAAAGCAAGTAGTTTTGATTCAAATTATTCAATAAGATAGATATTTTTATTTTGCCAAAATTGTTTAACTGAGTGAGTTACCAAAAACCCTTTTCTTGTAGATTACAGACTGACTCTCTATAAGATCACAGGTATCATGTTAATGAATCCATCCAACATTCTAGTTAAGTACAGTGTCCCTCAGCTTAATAGCACAGGTTGAATCAGAATTAATGAAGTTTTACAACTGAAGATGTGTAAACTTTTGTGAAAATTATAAAGTTCTTAGTATCCTTGCAAGTATTCACAGTGTAAGTGAATTTGTTTAAAAAATGATTTCTTTGACGCGATTCCCAATTACTTGGGTCATAGTTTGCCAAATTTTACAAGTTTTTTTGTGAATTTTTTTGTTGCATTAAATTTATAAATAACTCCTATAGCAGCATACTTCAACAACGTAAGTATACTTTTCCTTTATTACAAGTTTAAGTTTGGTCCTGTTGTGGTATTCTATTATGTTTTAGACATTTTCACAGTAGAGTTTATTCTGCAATATTTGTGTTTAATGTATGTGATATGATTCCAGTAAAGTAACCCATTAGAAAAACGTTCTGAAGCCAAATTGTTATTTCTTTTTCTTTACTTGTTTTGGAGAGGATTTTCAGCCAAATCACATTCTCTAATTTAAATAAACTTCTTTATCTTACAGATTAAATCAGGTATAAAACAAAAATGCAAAAACATGGTTAAACCTTTACGTATTAAGTCATTAAAAATCCATTCTTGCCTTCCTGCCCATTACTACATCTTTTTTCAGACCTGTCACCCATTTCATTTAAGCACTTAGCTCCCTTCTAATGAATGAATTGGCATTTCATATTACCTTATTATCCTATAAAACAAAATGCATACTCAATAACATTAACGGTAATTTCTCATAAAGACACATTATCGATCCGGGAGCTACCTGTAAGCATTGAAAATTGCAGCCTGCACACAGAGCCTTTCACATCTGGGTCTGAAGAATTAAAGAAAAATTAAATTTGACAGCAGTAAATTCACAGTCACAATCTAGGCCCCAATTTATATGCAAAATGAAATGCTTTATGAAAATTTCTTCTATTTTCTCACGGAGATTTGGGAAAAGATTTCACTAGATGCTTCTTTCTTTAATATCCCTCTACTTAAATATTATACTGCAGTCACTGCAGACTCCCTTTGATGTATAAATAATCAAGTTAAATTATGTGCTGCAAGGAGACTAGTGCTCTGCCATTCTTATTTTACAAAGTAATTTCTACCCTAGAGGGTCAAATTTCCCTGACAAATTCTTAATTACTATGTTGCAACAGAAGCAGAATCTGTTTGTGCATAAATCCTGGGCATTCCCATGTGGCAAGTAACTAATATTACCAACCATTTCACTTGGCCTGTTCACTGAACTCCATAATTAGATAATACTTTTGATGATGGTACATTTGAAGTCTTAATCCATTTAATTTTTTATGAGATTTTTTTATTTTAATAGGGATATGTTAGTGACCACTGCCTATTTAAAAATCATTAAAATTCTGTCCACAGCAGTAATAAAGATTAAAGATTACTAATATGGCATTCATAACCTTGCTGGTTTTCTAGAAATCCAGGGCTTAAGGTAAATGTTAAAGGTCATTTAATATGTTAGTCACTAATTATAATCCTGGGTAATAGGTTCCTTTTCTAATTATCATGGTATAAAAGTTCTATTGTTTGGGTCTGTGCTTCTGATTTTCATATTTAGCTTTTTTGGGGATGAGTAATCCTGGAATTAAGCTCCTGAACATTGATGAAAGCAGGTAATGCTTGATGATTAACAGGATAAAAGCTTATATTTGAATGCTGTGTGATATCTTGCCTTGAAGTTACTTATAAAAGATGCAGCATCTTTTTTTCTGGGACTAAGTTCAGGGAAAAGGTCATTGTAAGATTAATGCAACCATATTTTAATATCAAACTATGACAAATTTGAACAACAACCTTTCCATACTCATACTAAGAAGAAACTTTAAACAACCTGAAACGAGAGGAAGATATTTCTAAGAAGTGAACTAGATTTTGTGTCTTTTAGCTGAATAACAAAAGTGCAAAATTATCCACTTCACTCAGCAATAAATTGTTCAGTGTATGCATGTATGACCACACATGCATACACACACACCATACACACACACACACAAGTACCCAGCAAGATTGACTAGCCACCTGAGAAATTCAGTTGTTGCCTTCTTAACTAAGACCCCAGGCTCCTGGTAAGCAAATGATACGGATGCACTAATTGATACCTATCAGTATTTTAGCCAGTAATTTTAAGCAAATTCAGATTATCTTATCATTTTCCATTTAATTTTATACTCATTTGAAATTATTTCATATCATTCCCTTTTTTAAAAATGCTCACATTCTAAGTCATTTCATTACCATGTATTTTTTCATTTAAAAACATTTTCATTTTCTGTGTCTTCAGTCCTATTCCTGTGCACATGAGTTTTTGCATCTGTCCTTGTAGGGAATCTTTTAATAAGTCACTAATATAATATTAAAAGTGACTTTAACTTTTAGAACTTGTAAATAGCCTCAAAAATAATTTATAAGAGCTCTGTCAGTAGATATATTTTGATTAGTTAAGTCATAAATGTTTTTGAGCATTTGCTATATTCTACACACATAAAAATTCCTGTCATTATGAGAACATTATTCTGCTGATGGGAAAAATACAATGAGCAAAAATCAATCTATCTATGTGTTTATCTATTCATCTGTCATTTACCTAGGTAATGTTTAAATGTGAAAACTACTACATGCAAAAAGTAAGACACAGGAGAACTATATGGACTAATGATTAGGAAACAGGAACAGGGTTGTTATTTCAAATTCAGTGATCTTACAAGGACTCATTGGGAAAATGGCATTTTACAGAAGACTGGCAAAGATGAATTAGGAATAATGAGTGAACAGTAGATCAGGTACAAAGTCTCCAAGGCAAGAATATGCTTAGATTGTTTGATATCAGCATGCAAATGAGTGTGGTTGAGAAAGACAGCATAAAAGGAAGAGAATGGAGAGATCCATTCAAAACAATTTTGGGGTTCAGGTTATGCCTGGCCTTTAAGCTCTTGTAGAAATGTCCTGCATGAAGTGGAGCCCATTTGCGTATTTCAAATAAGTGACATATGTCTATTTGCATTTAAAACTGGTAACTCTGGACTCTGAATTGATATCTGCTAACAGGTTTATACAGATTAAGCAGGGAGACCACTTAAGAATTTAGAAATCATAGAATCAGCACATTATAGGGACACAGCAATATTTATGTTCACAGCAGCACAATTTACTATTGCTAGGCTATGGAAACAACCCATATGTCCCTAACTGGATGAATGGATCCAAAAACTGTGGTACATTTATACCATGGAATATTACACAGCAATTAGAAACAATGATATTGCAGCCTTTGAAGGTAAATGGATGGCTATGGAAGAAATTATGCTGAGTAAAATCAGCTTAACCCAGAGAACTAGTGGTCGATTGTCTCCACTCATCTGTGGAGGTTGGGACTAGACCCTGACCAGTGAGAAACTTGGTC